>VWPW01016577.1:132585-163350 GCA_013389825.1 Crypturellus undulatus
TCTTTTCTTTTCTCTTCTTCTCTTTTCTTCTCTTTTCTTCTCTTTTCTTCTCTTTTCTTTTCTTTTCTTTTCTTTTCTTCTCAAACTACGTGAGAAGGAAACTTATTTTAAACCAGTCAATGAAAAATTAAAAGAAAAAAAAATCTTTCTACAACACAGTTCTGATTTTCTTTATAACTCCTGTTGCCAAATATGTTCAAATAAGAATAAAACATTCTCTTCTACTTGTAATGAAACTGTTTGCCATTTCTTTTTTTCTGATATTATTTTCAATATAGCTTTCGAGCATACCGGTAACTGTGACAAGGTTAATGACTATTTTGGAGTCAGGTAGCTTGTTTGTTGCTACACTTTCTCATGAACTACCTGTATGATTTAGAAGTTAATTTATGCTTATTTTAGATGAAACAGTACTGTGAAAGAAGTCAATAAGAGATGGTTATTGTGTCCACAAAAACAAGCAAACAAAGAAAAAAAAACCATTATTCAGAATTTTTCCTTCAGTATTACATTTTGTCTCTTGGATCTATGAAGCTTTACTGCTTACAGTATTTAATTATTAATATTTAATTATTAATGTTAAATAGAAATTCTTCAGGAACAGAAATCAAATTCAAGGTAATAGCCCAATGACTCTGATTTTATGCAAGTTATAATAATCAATTTTAAAATTCCTACTTCAATTATTCAAAGAAAGTTTGAGGTTACAGTTATGCTATGCCATACTATACCTTTATTTCATATTAGCAACTAAAATAGAGTCAGGAAAAATTATGACAGAAATTTGTGACATGGTTGACTCAAGTCAAGACTAGGTAGTGAGCCAATTGGATGCATTGGCATTACCTTGATCCTGGCCTAAGTCTCATTTCAGTTCATAACTAGGTACCCAGGTATAATCATTTAAGATTTTTTTTTCTTAGTGTACCAAAACTTAGGATTCTGATTCATACACTTATAAAGATGCTTCTGTCAGGGCATGACCTCCTAGCATGTATGGTATACAGAGGATATTATACATATATGGTATGTGAAGAAGTAAAGCATTCTGGTACAATATTAGAGGACTGGGTAGAGACGACCAATTTTGCTTCAGTTGCATCATATTCTCTTTTGCCAACAGCAGCTGAAGGGAAGTACAGTTCATGCCCAGTTGCTATCTTGGGAAGTCTTCACTGAAATGATCTGAATCAGTCAGTCAGTATGGAAGACCAATGCTCATTCACTTGCCCTCTTTAATCTGTGTTTGAGAGCTCCACCAGGACTTCTCAATGGATTAACTACACCAAAAGGAATAGTCCTTTTTTACTCTCCAGGCCTCTTCTTCCTCATTTACTTCCACTTATTTACTGCCAGACCTCTCTCTTTTTCTATCCCTCCCTCATGCCTGGTCTGGTTCTTGTAAGTCTGGTCCTAAATGAGCTTGATTTGTATCCACTGCATAGCTAGTTCCTGGTTCTTTAGGTATGTTAGTTGTTTGCAAAAGAACACTGATAGATTTGATTTCATACTTTTTCCTCTTCTTCACCAGGCCAAATCTCTCAAGTTTTTTTTTTTTTTTTAAAAAAAAAAAAAAAGCATGGATTGATATCCGTCAGAATGATGAAAAATGTTCTGTGTATTTATTGGCTCCTGAATTTTTGAGAAGAATATATAAGTATGAATAAGATAAATTACACTTGATTTATGTCCCACCTGCAGTTCATTGATTTTCTTTATAATCCAAAAATTAACCTCTAAAAATCTGAAGCCATACTATTGCTTAGAAAAAAGTAACACATCGCAGGGATATGCATGCCAAAACAAGAAGCAACAAAAATGGTTTAAGTCACTAGGGGTAAATATTGAATTTGTATGAGTGCGAAATTGAATTAATTAACATTAATTAATGATTTGAAAAGAAACTAAAAGCACTTATGCAATTGAAAGAATTTATTGAAATATTTCTATAGTGTTACCAATGAATTTATGGTTAAGCAACACATGATGCGCCTTAACTATAAAGAATATTCTTCCTTCATTATCTATCATTTTAGAACTGAAAGTAAAAATAGAATAAAAACTAATATGCTAACTGAAATAAATCAAAAACAATGATTTTTCCATAATTTTTCATCTTTAAAAAGCATTTATTTTTGACATCTAATTTAAAACACCATGTCTTTCATAAAAAAATATTTTATTTGTTTATTTTTCTGTAACATCTCCTAAAAATGGGCTTACTTTTTACTTCTTAAAATTCTTAAATACAGACAGAATATGTTATTAATTTTTTTAGGCAGAGCATTGAGGACTTATATTACTAGAGGAGTGAGGATTATGAAATATGCATTATAACTGAGCACTTATTAAGCATTCCAAACACCATTAATATATCTCAGACAGAAGCCAAACTCTACTTATGTTAATTACATGTATCATCTCATTAATTTCTCCGAGACTAGCATAAAATGAGTAAGACAATCCAGGTGGTTCCTATTTTCATGGATAAATGTATATCAACACAGAGATCAGCAGACATGAGTGGATTAAACAGAAATGACTTTTCTGTATTTAAGAAGCTCTCTTTTGCTGAGAATCTTTTTCTCTTTTTATTTTCTATTAAAAAATCTCTGTAATCAACTTTTCTAGATGAACTTGTGAACCCTAAATTTACTGTGCTATACCCTGAACAATTCATAACAGATGGAAAGAAAAACATCACCCTGTACAATCAAGGGAAGAAAAAAAAAACATAGAAGATAGAAATATTGGTTAAATGACTAAAGACCACTCAACCCATCAAACTCATTCCTTTTTAGCGCTCTGTGTCTCCTAGGATTCCATTTAATTGTTGCAATGGCCCCAGACTTTTTGCATCAACAATTCTGCTTCATAGGCTATTCCACATTTTTATTAGTCTCTGCATGATCAAATATTTCTTCACATCTGTTCTTCCTTTTTTTTCCCTATGCCCATTTGTGACTCGTATGGTTGATGCTGAAGAATAAAATGTAGTAACATGAGTTTAAAGGCTTTTTGCTTGTTTGTTTTTCACTTTTGAAATACACTTCTATATCACCTTTATTGAAAGGAAAATAATCTGTCATTAGTTTTTTTTTTTTTTTTTTTTTTTTTTTGTAGGGGTTTATCGGTCAGTCACAAAGGAAGAGTGAGAGGATGCTCCTAAGAGAGTTCAGAAGGCTTGTTACTTATTCATACTGAATTTGCCCAGAATAGAGAATTCATATGAGTAAAAAAGATGCCCTTTGAATTTGCAAAAGATTACAAAATAGGGACAGATTTCTAAGACACTGCTAAAAATATTTTTTTAACCCACCTCACCTGTCTTAAAGATAAATAAATTACATTTCATAGGTTAACTATATTTCACATATATTCCTTTATCTTCCAGAGATAAACAATAAATGGAAAACAAAGCAAACAAAAAAACAAAAAACATGTTCTTTGTTGTAGTTTAAGAACTACTCTCACAATATAGTCTTAGTTTCCATACAAGAAAAGGCGTAAGGCTTCCCTTTGGTCTTCTCTAATTCATTAGAATACATTTTTAGAAAAATATCCAATCTTGTCTCCAATAAGTTAGTAATAGAAAATCTGCCATAATACTGATTAATTGTTATTGATTGATAAACTCCTTGTTTTAGTCTTCTGATTTAAGGTGTTGTCTATTATCAATTGTCCGTTTTCTCTACATAATGACCAAGTTAAGCTTAACTTTGTTAAACTGAAATGAATGAATACTTGGTGTTTCAAACTATCCAGAGTGTTTTCAGATAATCACAGTCTTCTTTGAATCTTCTGCAGCTAACTAACTTTCTTCTTGAACTATGGACAGTAAAACTGGTCATAGTATTCCATTATTAGTTCCCTCTCCCCTTTCCTAGTGCAGAAATTTCTCCTCGCTCAATACTATTCTCATCCAATCTTTAATCTTTACTAAATTCATGCTAGTTTAATCAGTCTTATTTGAATCAGATTATAATGATTTATTTGTCTTTCTTCATAGTTCTAGAAAAGAACCATATGTTTCTTTTCATTTTGAAGTTTAAAATCCTGAGGAAAAGTCCTGTGCCGAAATTAACACTTCTCTTCAGAGGAAAAAAAAGGAGTTACTCTTTTTACAGTGTGCACAATTAACTCTCTTACTTCTTGCAGCTAATATCACAGCCTAAATGCAACCTCTGAATTATAGTATATTCTTAATACATTTGAGAAAATTCCCTTTGAAGTCTGATGAAAAGAGTACAGGGACTACTTCTTATAATGTTTCTTATATAGATTTCTATTTAATAATTGATTCTTGTTCACAAAATGCAATATCCTTATTGTGGTAGCTCAGGTAGGATTTACCAGGAAGTGGACCTGCTTCTCTCTCTTGCTTTGCTCTTGCATTATCCCTGAGAATAAACCATCAAACTGCAAGATGATGGTATTACTTAACATTTCTGATTTTGCCACTTAAATATACCTATATCTGTATCTACCCATATATGATAATGGATGTATCTACATATCTATACATCTATCTATTGCCTGTTTCACCTGTTATAGTTCAGTTTCATTCTTACAGCAAAGAGCAGGTTGCTTAAAATCTTTTGGGATTAAAAACTACGACTATTTACTTACAGAAAAGTTTTCTTCTATGTCTTCTTTGCCTTTGATTTATTTTAGCTAGAGTATACAAATATATCATTCCTCATAAATCTAAGAAATACTTACTGTATGTCCGTGTGGAAAAAAGATAGACAGACAGACTAAAGAACAGACTTTTTAGCCCACACTGAAACCTATGAAAATTTGCAGGGATAGTAGGGCCTTATCTATCTCTGCCTTCATCTTGGCTATAAAAACAATAATAAATATCAGTGTAAATTTCATTTTGTATTCTAAATGAGGTAATTAAAGCTGTAATATTAAGGTTGGGGCTAGGTGCAAAGTAAAAGGTCAAAAGTACAATGATCTTCATCCAAAGCATAACCAAGTTTATGGTTGGGATTAAGGCTAGGGATAAGGTTAGGGTTGAATGAAGGAGAAAGTGGAATTGTACAGTTGGAAAGAATGTGAACAGTGGCTGCCAAGAGGTGAGTGCTGCCAAAAGAACTGTGTTGGGATGACTTTCTCATCAGCACCACACAGAGTGGTCTCCATCTTAGCCTTCACGTGGGAAAAAAAAAAAAAAAAAGCAGGGTTTGGGTTAAGTTTTAGGTTAGGGTTAGGTGGGTTAGGAGGGTTTGAATTAGGATTAGAAGCGGTGGGGGAGCATGTGCTAGGCCTGCCAAGTGAGAGAGAGTACTGCCTAGAGAGCAGTGCTTGGAGGAAATTCTCACCGGAACCACATATGGTGAAATACATACCAGACTTGAACTTTGGTAGGGGTTAGAGTTAGGGTTAGAGTTATGGTTCAGAGAAGGAAAAAGGGGAATGATGTCATTGTTGTACATGTGTACAGAGTCTGACAATGGAAAGGTGAGTGCTGTGAAAAGAGATGTCCTGGAAAAAGTTTCTTGTCAGTACAAAATATGGTAGTATCCATCCCAGAGTTCATCTGCAGAAAAATCTATGGTTAGGGTCAAGCAAAGAAAGGAGAAGGATGCAGTTGAATAGGGTTTGTGCAGGGGCTGCCAAGGGAACATGAGGACTTCCACGGAGAGCTATGATAGGATATCTTTCTTGTTCGCAACTCATATGGAGGTATGCAGCCCAGCCTGGGCCTTGGTCCTAAAAATAATGTTGGGGGTTAGTATTAGGATTGAGATAATGTGAAAGAGGAGTGATGCAACTGGAGTGGGTTTGTGGAAGGATGCAGTTGGACTGGTGTGTGCCTAACCCTAAGCCAGCTCTCTCGGCAGCTCATATTCCCTTTGGGACCCCTACATACACCCATTCCAACTACTGACTTCTCTCAGTAAAGCTATTTTGGCAGTTCTCATTTTGCCTTGGCAGTTTCTGCACACACCCACTCCAGTAGCATCCTTTCTTTCTGCTCATCACACTAACACTAAATCTAACCCTCGACTTTTTTTCTAGCTCTATGAAGGACACAGATCACCATATGTAGGGCCAAGAGAAACTTCTCTCAACGCTGCTGTCTCAGCAGGCCTCACCTTCCCTTGACAGCCCCTATAACCCTCAACCTGTTCATAAACCTAATTGTAGATATTTTTTCACACCACGACTGGGATGGAGACCACGATATGTGCTGGCAATTAACTCCCCCTACCTCCGCCCCAGTTCAGATCTCCTGGCAGCATTCTCTTTTCTTTGCCAGAACCTACGCACAAACCATCCAACAGCATCATTCTCCTTTCTCCTTCTCTCTAACAAACCCTTACCCTAACACTAATATTGCAGTCATTTTTTTCACATCAAGTTTGAAATGATCAAATGTGGTGCAGACAAGAAATTTCCCTATGCAAAGCTCTCTTGGCAGTGCTCATCTTTCCTTTGTACCCACTCCAGTATCATCCTTCCCCTTTCTCCTTCTCTCAGACCAAACCCTAAACTAACCCTAGCTCTAACCCTGCCCCTAATCCTAAAACTAACCCTACATATTTTCAAGCCAATGCTGAGATGGAGACCACTATATGAGAACTCCAGGAGTAACTTCTAGTACAGCTCTCTATGAAAGCACTCATATTCCTTTGACAGCCTCTCTGCACACAAACTCCCATGGAATCCTTTCTCCTTTTCTCATCCCTAACCCTAAGCCTAACCCTCACATTAAGCTTAACACTCACCCTAAACCGAGAATTTTTTTCGGGTCCAGGGACAACCTACCCACTGCCAATGAGAAACTCCTCCCAGCATACCTCCTTCGGCAGCACCTTCCCTCCAAAGAGCAGCAATAAAATAAATACACCTTTAGAAAGTTAAAGATTTAAACTGACCCTACACTGGCATCAGCAGAGTAATCTTTGTTAAGGGCATTATGGCACACATACTAGTAGTGATAGAGCACATCTGACCAAGTCTCAGCAATAGTTGGAGCTGTTGTCAAAACGTGTTTTGAAGGGCAGGCTGTCTGGCCAGTACTCTAGTGGTGGAGTCCTGGAACATTGGGATAGAAGTTGGGATGGAGAGCGCCACTTAATTGACAAACCTAAGAATATTTGCATTATTTTTTCTATTTTTTTTAATAAAAATACTGAAAGCTTAAACAGACAAAGTGAGAATCTTTTTATTAACTTCTGCTAGAATGTGAATGGTTTTCCCTCTATTTTATTTTTATATTGTTTTCTGCAAATCTCATCATGATTATAATCCAAGTCTTAAGAAATAGAGATTTAATTCCTACCTTATTGGGAACTAGTATTTTTTTTTAATAGATGATTTGTATCTGCCACACTAGTAGAAGAAAAGTGTTGTGTAGAAGAGAAGCATTGCCTGACTGAAAGACTAAATTCACAAGAAGTGAGTAAATTTTTATTTCACAGCTCCCTTTATCAAACTTGGAGATTTTATGTGTTTGTAAATATTTGCAAACATTTGGGCTATAAACATTACAGATGTCAACATTACAGTTTACATTGGTAGACACTATTTCCATTTAATGCTACTAACTGTTAAAGAACATATACATTCCCACATAAAAATATAAAAACAATATTCTATGGCTATATATTTGTGTATTTTATTATATCAATGTTATTCATATGATATGCATGCATGCATGTATAAATACATGCATATACATATTGTTTATTCATAATATATTTTACAAGGCTTCTATACACACCTTTAAGAACATATAGCAATATCTTTTGTGGATCTGAAAACCTCATCGTGTTTAAAAATATGTCCTCAAATCTATTTTGTTTTTTTAAATACTTCTTAGTAAGCTATATAACTATTTGAATGCAGGAAGCATCAATATTCACTTAGAATGCATCGCTGGAAGTACTCAATGATTTTGATCATCTGTGCTTCCACAGTGCTACACAAAATTTCTAATAGTTGTTGTTCATGTTCACTGGAAATGATTCAAATTAAAGGTTATATTCTTTCTAAATGGAGTGTCCCCTAACAAATTGACATAATCAAGGTAAAGAGCATAGCACAACAGTGAGGGTATTCTCAGAGGAATCAGTCTAATTATTTGTAATTACTAGAACAGGCAGCTACTCAGAGGAAATAAACAGAAATTGCAGGTACCCAAAGAACTTTTTGTAACATGTAAAACTTGAATTAAATATAAATTTTCCAGCTTGGAAAGTGTTCTCTTTTACTTTCTTTTTCATTTATCTGTAGACAGGAAAATATCATGTATCATATTACCTGAAAGATCTGCCTTTAATGAAACAAAATGACTAATAAAACTGTGTTTCAGTGATGCCAAAGATTATAGGCAAAGCATCTGCCACTGTAATTTCCAAAGCTGGAATTGGCTGGGATAACCTTCAAATCTTCACATTCATTTTGTTGTTATCTACTTTTTCTATTAGAAACACTGCATGGGGCATGTAAGTTACAGAATTTGCCACCTTTTATAATAGGTGTTTGGAGAAATTAGCATAAATGCTCCTAATGGAAATTTAAATGCTCTGCGTATCTCTTTTGTACTGTTATATGCATTTTTGAAATGAGTAAAATTCATTTGAACTTGGAATATTGAAGTAATTGATACTGGTATTATTGTGTTGTGACAGGATAACAGCTTAAGAATGTATATGTGCTTTGGATATGTCATTGCAGCAGATGAGATCTATTGCAAAGAAGTAAGAGATGTGCAGTACTTCAGGGTACTGTTGAACTGTACTCACAAAATCAAATCCTATCTTTTTTCTTTCCTTTCTCTTTTTTTAAAAATATTTCTTTGATAATGCAGTCTTTCTTGATTCTCATCAGTTTTGTAAGTCAGTGAGAATGTATGCTTGTATCTTCCTTTTCCCTTTTGGGGCAGATTTCATTTTACATGCATGCTCAACAAAATTCTTCCACTAACTTCAAACAAAGGACCATAATTTTTTTCTAATATTGCATAAAGCTGCAAGTAGAAGGAAGTATATGTGTGCAACTAAGGGAAACACACTGCCATTTGCTTTCTGTGCTCTGCCTTAATATGTTTTCTATTCAAAAAAGAAATTCTGAGTACAGGGAAGATTTATACTTATGTTAATGATGACCCATTATTATTGTCACAGAACAAGAGGTGGTAGGGGTGAGTGACACAAGGCACTTCATTTGTGGGAAAGAAATAGGAATAGGTTTTACTGATAATGACAATGGTCTCACGAGATTCTATGGTAAAGTCACTTATTATTTACTGCATGGAGGTTCAAGATATACACAGAATTACCAAGGACACCCTCCCGTTGGGTCACGAGGTTCAGATTGGATCCCTTTGCTTTCCAAACCTCTTCTGAGAGGAGTCTGGGTGCGGCTGGATCCAATCCTCGTCCCAGACCTGGTCAACAGTTTATGTCTAAGGGATTTGTGCAGTTACAGAGTTGTTGCAGCGAGCGAGATGAAGCTTCAAGGCAGGTCGGGATTACCAGACTAAAATTCAATGTGAGTTATATCCAGCTCCGTTTATTCCACGTTAGCGCTGTCCTTTTATACACTCGAGTTCAGACTCTAATGAATACCTAGCTGATTGGTAGATAAGTGCGTTGCTAAGCCCCAACCGAAATGAACAAGATAACGGTTCCTTTCTTTATGTTGTTTGCCACGGCTATCTTCTTCCTGGTTATCTCGCTCCAATTCTCTAGTCAAGGACTGACGGTTCCTTTCTTTATGTTGTTTGCCACGGCTATCTTCTTCCTGGTTATCTCGCTCCAATCCTCTAGTCAAGGACTGGCCAAGGGCACCTCCCTGTACAGCCAGCCCCCGACAATTCCCCATTTTTTTTTTACACGAGATGACCTCGAGAAGCTAGCCAACTGTGGGGAGAAGTGTTCGGTGGATTCGAAGCTAAGCGAGCAAGCACTGATTCCAGCAAGCCGCGCAGGCAACCAAAAGCACAGCTTATAGCCACAAGTACAATAAGTCATACAAGCAGTAGCATTAACAGAGACTTAATCAGCGATTTTAACATGCCCTTTTTTAACATGCCCTGGTGCGTCCTGCCACGTAGGGCCAGTACGTGTCAGCAGGCAGGCCAGGGAGCGGACAAGCTCCGCTGTCAGTCACATAACTTTCCCTTCCGGGTGCGCAGGCGTGCATACCAGTAAGGGGTCCCAGCCATCAGTCTGAGAGTCTTGCTGTGCTCACTGTCTGTGAACCTTGCTGAGCAACTGCTTCCATGCTCCTTATCACTCAGCCCGGGCAGGCAAACCTCTTCTTTCTCAAGGGCTGGATTCTGTTTCGCACAACAGTTTTGACTCTACAGATCATACAAATTTCCACCTCCTATACATGCTATCCTATGATCTGTAGAGGTCAATCTATTGTAATGAAGGACCCAAACAGATAACATTTTCACAGCAGTTTCAACCATACCTCGTGTCAACATCATTATACAGGGGATACAACACATAACAGACAAACATAGCAAATAGAAATAATAGCCCTAATAACAGTTTCTGTTCTCACTTAAAGCATTACAATTCCGGTAGTGGGGGCAGCCTACGCATCCCCCCTCAAGCCTTTTCCTTTGCACCACTATAGTAATGTTCTTAAAACAGTTTTATCACACTTGATCCCTCTTTTAGAAAGAATAAGCAGGAGGAGCTTAACAATTGCACTTTCTTCCTTCTCCCCCTGCTTTTGTTTTTTTTCCTTTTTTTTTTTTTTTTTTGAGTTAATGTGAATGCAGCGGCCATCGCAACTTTCTGTTCTGCCTGCATTTCCAGCAGTGTATTAGTAACGTCCCGCTGAGCGGCTCCCAAGTCCTTAGCTTTATGACTCGTCTTTCCCCCGCTGAGCGTCTCTTCCCAGAGTTGGTCTTCTCTCCACACTGAGCCCAGTTGCTTAGCAGTCTTGCTGCAGTCCAGAGTGGACATCCACAGAGAGGACTCAATGTGAGTTATATCCAGCTCTGTTTATTCCGCGTTAGCGCTGTCCTTTTATACACTGGAGCTCAGACTTTAATGAATACCTAGCTGATTAGTAGATAAGTGCGTTGCTAAGCCCCGAACGAAAAGAACAAGATAATGGTTCCTTTCTTTACGTTGTTTGCCACGGCTATCTTCTTCCTGGTTATCTCGCTCCAATCCTCTAGTCAAGGACTGGCCAAGGGCACCCCCCTGTACCAGCCAGCTCCCCACACAAAGTAAAGTTTACAAATTCAAAAAGAGAAAGACGTACTATAGACACTTACCACAAATAATGGGAAGGATCTCTTAACCTCGAGGACTATCCTTGAGAGGAGTCCCTGCTCAAGGAGAGATCCTGATGTGCTGCCTGCAGTGATGCAAGGAGAGCTCAATGGGCTCTCGGACTGTCCCCATATTTATGGGATAAGATGATTGACATATAGTCATTCTTTCAATTCAGAAATGACTGTTGGCTGATGTACTCACAATTAGTCTTATCTCCCCATAAAGATAGGGCCATCAAGACTCTTGTTGATGGTTAATGTCTGGGTGGGGGAAGAAATCAGGGAGGCAATTCCCAGGATCAGATAATGTGGTAGTTAACAGCTGAACAGGGCTATGTGTGAGAAGTCAGATTGAGCTGGGGAAGGAGCGTATTATCTATTAAAACATCCTAATGTTCCATAATTTGTCAATATATTAGATTTAAACATATTGTCTTCTAGAGGACTAAATAATATCGAAAAGTGTGACTGAATTCACTTGATTAAGTTCAACAGAAATTTTATTGCTCTTTTAATGTATTTTAATGAATTTTAATTCTTTCTTTTGCTTATAAGTATATTCTGTTCTTACGACACTCACATCCTGATGTGCTCTATTAGATACTAGAGCATCGAAAAATGCTAATCATGAATCCATTCAAGATGCTGGATGGAGCAATTCAAGTGGCAGGAAGCCTTGAAGCCTGATAAATTTTCATTCTTATGATGACTGATTAGTGGCATATCTATTCACAAACAAAATACTTACTGTGAAAATGAAGACAATGCAGCTGTATCTTACACTTAACATGAATACACAGGTAGTGTTGAACACAATAATATACAGAGGACTGTATAAAATACTTTCTCCTATTATCTACTATTATTCCCTTCCAACTTTAAGCATTCTATGATTCTATGATTCTATGTTTTTCTGAATGATCATGTCCTTACTGTCCTCAGTTTGAAAGTTTCCTGTTGAAATAAACAAGAAACGAAAAGTAAACCATCAGATTTTGGCTTAGTTTATTTATTATTATCATTATTGTATTTCTTGTAGATCGCTTTGGTATGCTATAATTGGAGATCACTCTGAATTTTTAGTGAATAAAAAATACAGTTGACCAAATAGCAGTGTTTCTTAAACTATAACAGGTTATATTATTGTTCCATAGGCTGTATGAATTTCTGGTTCCAGAGGTACTGTAACCCTTTCTTTCCTTGGCTCATTGCTCATTTTCTCTGGGAATTACAACTTGAATCAGGATATTTTCAATTGCTACTGTGTCATGCCTATCACATGTCTATGTTTTAAAGAGATCAGCACTAAAATCTCTGGATAACAAATATGCTAATACATAAGTATACAGAGTTACAGAGCTGAAGGGACACCGACAACAGACACCTAAGAAGAATGACCTTGATGATCCTGACACGTTTCACACTCAGTAAACAGATTTCAGTGTTTTATACAGTTCATGTTGTGATATCAGTAACTGATTCCAATGTCAAGTGATTTAAGATTTGTGAACAGTGAACTATGTCAGCTTTGTTTAGGTTAGCTTAAACTAGTTCTCACTCCAAGAAAAATCTGCTATGGAAGTGGCTAACTCTCATATATGTGGAAAAAAAAATAGTATCCCTTAGTCATTATGCAATGGGAAGCTTCTTGTCTTCTTACTTAGCAACATAGACATCAAATGTGTGGTCAGCTGGTTGCTGAATAATGGAGGACATTGTGGTTGTGAAAAGAATTAACCCAGAGTCACTTCCACATTACCCGAAAATTCTTCAGAATGATAATGTTAATGACTGTTGTTTGTTTTCGCCTTCTGAAGAGATTTAGAGAACATAGTTAAGCATGGCGTTGCTGTGAAGATGAAACTGGTACATTGGAAGGTACTTACAACAGAAATAAAACAGGAAGTTTAAGGTACATTGAAAGAATAAAATCATCATGATGGTATGAAAATGAAGGTACGTGACTGCTGGCGTTTAATAGAATATCTATATCTATATGTGTGTGTGTGTTTGTGTTTTGAATGGTCTTAGAAGTATTACATTTGTAACCCAAGAAAGAATTGGCCCTCTGTATTATCCTCAACCAGAGCAATCTCTTTTTTTGGTCATGTAATTAAATAAACATTGCAATTGCAAACACTGAAAATCATGAAGCTAAAATGAGTCAAAAAGACCACATTTTAGTAATTTTTCTATGTGGAATCAATAACATCATAAGAAATGGCTGTATGTAGAGCCACAGACAGTTTGAACATGCAGAAGCAATCACTGTTTTGGGTTGGTTTGTTTTCCACACAATCTGCTTACTAAGGAATTGTTTATTTTCTTTGTAATACATCATTTTCTTTTTTTTTGTTTTATGGTGTATGAAGGACTAAAGTAAAGCTCACCAAACATAGACTAAAAAAAAAATTAGAAGTCTTTTTTTTAAAACAATATTTATTGATAAATTTGCAATAGATGAATGAATTGATTCCACTGCATGGATATGTGGAACAGAAATACTTTTTTCTGTGAAGAGGAAAACATTTTCTTTTAAAAGAAATATACACTATTTTGGAAGAGGATATTGTCTTCTATAAATATGTTCTCACATAATATTAGATATGTATCATATATTGGTGGATGACATAAATAATCATTCATTATCATGCACTGTCATCATTCAAAGGTCATATTTTTTCAATATTGAAAATTTTCTCCTTTGATTTTTAACTTTAATTAATTATACTTTATTAGACTCCTACTAAAATATTCTAAATATTATAATAAATATGTCTTTCTACCATAAAACTTGCCATTTTTTTCCTAAGTAAATAAGCATATTTACAAAATATGACAGAAGAAAAGAAGATGCAACTTGAATAACAATGTTGTTTGTTCTATTAATCTGATGGGGCTTTGGTTGTATGAATCATAAATTCTTTAAGTTTGATATCAAGACATCAAAAATAAGATGAGGATGCTGATCTTTCCAAGATCTTCTCTCAGAAATTCAGGTTTTGTTTATTTATCTGTGTCATCTTGGCGCATTTATTATTTATCTCATGCCAGATGTTATATGTTTGCTTGATGCCATTCTAGCACTTCCTGAAGGACCAGAAATATACAGAGGAGTTTTTAGTCTCTGTCTTTTTTTTGATTATTATTTAATTATTTTTATGACCTCCATCTTTAGCTATTTGACAGCTTTCATGCTATATAGTCTTTTGTCCTGCAATCAAATCTTTGGTCTCTTTCACTAGTTATCAGGCATCTCAGTGCAGCAGAGTAGTAGAAGTACCAAAGGGTCAGCTGCCTGCCAAGGCTTTCATAGTGAAGTCAAGGAATTGAAGTGCTCTGTCTGGAAAAATGCACTGCCAAGGCATTCAAGAAACTGATGGACTGGAACTGCTTTGAAAAAATATATTGATAAATAAATAGAATTTGTATTTCAGTGCCTGAATGCCTGCAGGCATTTAAAACCTCCTTTTGACTTTATTTAATTATTCAATAAACTATAAAAAAATAGCATTCATATTATTTACAAACCACCTTCAATATGCAAAACTCATTTATTAGGTATTTTTGTTGAGTGTAGGTAATCATCTATATCTCAATCAGAAGACAGCTTTTCTTGTTTATATGTGATTCACTTAGAAAGGTCTATGTTTCAGACATACTGTTTTCTGCCTACCTTTAGAAGAGGAAACAGGTAAGTTTCACTTTATGATGATGTGTCGTTTCCTAAAAATAAATGACCAATATTTTACTAAAAACAAACAAACAAAAACAAACAAACAAAAACTAAAAACAAAACAAAAACCTCTTGAACGTAGAACAATAAAGATTTAGTAATCTTCTTTGGTCTTTCCCTTTATATTTATTACACCTGTCTTGGAAGTTTGTTGTGTGTTTTTTTTTGGGGGGGAAGGAGGAGGGATTTGAAAATTCATTAGTACTCAGAGTTTCTCATTTCTTCTAGACTGCATCCATTTTCCTCCTGTTTCTGTTTTTTATTGGAAAACATTGATCACTGAGAGAAAGTCTTCGAGAAGTACTGTGAGAAAATAAGAATGTTTTAATGAAATACTAATATACTACACTGATCTTTTCAAGACGCTTATTCTCTACCTAGGAAAAGAGATAAGAATTTTAACCAGTGAAGATGCATAGGTAAATTTGTATATTTATGTGTACAAGACTGCATGGATGCCAAATATTATCTTAATAGATTTTATTTGGAACATAAAATATCTGCCCTCCAGTCATAATCTTCTAACTGTCCACAGGTGTTCTCGAGTGTATAACCTAATGAAAGTCCTTAAAATATTAGATATCACAGAATGCGGTTGGCATCAGGTTAGTAATTACTACACGTTGCTAATGACATGGTGCAATTGACCTTGCATTATCAGAGTCAGCAAATGTTATTCTTATATTGGCCTTATATTGGTCTAGTCATAGCACTTGCAAGACACAGCTCTTCTTAACTCCCTGCTGCTTAGCTAATCCAGTCGCTCTGATAGCCTTATCATTAAATGTCAAACACTTTAGAATAATTCCTCTTTAAGGTGGTAGATACTCAAAAAAATGGGGGTTCAGTAAAGACAAGGGACTATTTTAATTTTTTTTTGTAGTATCTGACCAACCTATTAAAAGAAAATCTTAATAGAATTTAGGTACAGAAAAAGCTGTTACAGTTTTGTGGTGCTGTTCTATTGTCTTCTTATTTCTTTCTCGGTTAATCAACCACTTTGAAGTTCCTAGTGGTTTTCATGAAGAAATACGACTTACATTCAATAGGATGGTGGAATGCTGATAACCTACACATTCCATAATTTGTAAAATATTGGAATAGTCTGTTCATCTTTACCTTTTAATAGTGCATGTTGTAGTAGAGTGAAACTTTGAGCTTGCAGATCATCATTTGTCTGACCAACATCACCATATATATATATTCAATTATATCCATGGTAGTTGTGATTCATATTTACAAAGTAGAATGATAATTAAACTTCATGCTTCAGAGATTAAAATATGCTATTCCAAATAGATATAATGATGAGATTTAATACAGGATCCAGATTATCCCACATCTTTATATTGTAGTGTTCTTGCTTATTTCTCTAAAGCATTTGCTATTTGGCTTTTGTTGTAGATGGAATACTGGAATACGCTCATTCTATGTCTGATCTAGAATGATAATTCCAATACATTCCAATATACAGAAAATTATTTCACAATGTAACCAACAGTTAAATCAATAAAATTTATTCTTAGACTCACAGTAGTCAGGGTGATTTTATGCCTTCTATTTCTTTACTTTGTGTACTGTAAGATATGCAAAAGGTACAGGTTATTCTCCTCATCATCTTGGGTGATTATTAAGTAAGCAACTTACAGCAACTTACAAGGCAACATGACAATCATGTAGAGTCCGTTCCCCCTATGAGGATGGCCAAAATATTTCTTCATTTACAACCTAGTACTGTCAACCTACCAACTGTCAAACTAGTTGTTTATTTTGAAGAGTAGTCTCAGATGTTTTGATTACTTGGTATTAAATCAGCAAGCTAGATACAGTAAATGAGCAGCATAATAGAAGTTTAGAGTGGGATTCTTTTATTTTATCATATAAACCTGGAATTTTTGTACATTTAATTTGAAGCTGTTTATGTTTATAAATAACAGAAGAAAAAGAAAATCACAGTGACTTTTTTTTTTTTTTTTTAAGATGCATACCTTCAAATGAGATAAACAGCTGTCTGTTTTCTCCCAGTAAGGAGATCAAATCTTGGACATTTATTTTTTCTATTCCTTAATTAAGCTAGGTGAATACCACCCTTGCCCTCAATATCAATATGCTTAACTAGAAATGATGAACAATTTCATGCAGACTCACAATTTTACAAACCCTCCAAAAGAATTTATTGGTGAAAGTAGTAATTATGAAGAAAATTATCCACTGAATCATTTCAGACAAGTGGAAATTACTGAGACAATGAATACAAAACATTTATCTTTGAATTAGTCCAGAAAATTATAAAAATGGTGTTTTTTCTAGTGACTATAAAATACTGTCCAGAAAGCAGTAAAATTACTTAAAACAAAAAAGTTTGTATCAGTAATCTGAGAAGAGATATACAACTTCGCATCAAGAACTGAGCTAAAATTCTTGAATCAATTATTTAAAGATAATCAGAACTATATAGCCACATACCAGTAATGAAAAAACATGATTTTTCATCTTTAATATGACCCTTCAAAAGCATTTAATGTCCATCTTTCATGGTCTTCAATTTGAGATTATGGTTTTCCATGTGGAATTATCGCAAACTATTTACCAAAGAAGCTCTATTAATAACTCTTTGAGGTTTTTTCTCAGTAAGCTACAGGGAATAAACAAAAGCCTACCTCGGGACACATTTCCAGTATATAGGAGGACTAAAACAGGGAACTTTAGACATGTATCTTTCCTCCAGTTGAATATTTTTTTCTTTTGCAGCTGCAGTGAGTGACGGAAGTGAGGACAAATTCTGCAAGGATCAGAACTACAGTTGCTTTTTAACACAGTGGCAGGCCATACCCTGAAGACAGGAAGATGTCCCACATATTTTCATATAAGGACCTAGTACAAACTAAGATTGTATAGGAATTAAATCCTTCAATTTAAAATCCATAAACAAATATTTCTCTTTCTCTTTGTATCACTTGGGTAAGACTGCCATAAGCATTCATATGTGAAATAGATCCAAATTCTTCAGTGATATGTATATAGCTGTCGTTAAAATCACTTTTTGTTTGAAAACTGAATATGAGCAAATCATAAAAAAACAGTTACGCCCAAAGCATCTTTTCTAAATTATTTTTTAAGAGTTCCATATCATTTGCTTACAGGACAGTTTTTGATTTTCCAGCAACTTAACTATTTACTTATCTTTTTTTTTTGTGTAAATATTTTAGAGTCAAAGGATAACGGGGCCTTTTTTGTATTGGGCCTTATATAGACAAATAAAGATTAAGCCATTGCTCTGCTGGAAGACACATGATAGTCATTCTGAGATAAATGAAAAACTAATTAACCCCTGTGAATTAGAATATACTGTCTAGCTGTAACTTTTTTTTTTTCACAGAATGGTGGGGACACAGCCATCAGATGAATTTAGGACTCCACAGTACATGGCACAAGATTATTTCCTATGCTCCCCAGTCCAAAGTGAAGCAATAAAGAGGGAAAAACACAAGTTAATGGGAAACCTAACAACCAGATACGTCACTGTCATATCAGTAAATCCATTACTCCTTAGAAGAACACTTATTTTCCCAGGAAAAAAGTAATTTAATTTTTATGAGTTTACTCCAGTAAGCTATTCTCTTGATAGTTTATATCTTAATCTTTGGTTTCATGGCTTATTAAGGCACTTTAAATTTGCCTGTTATTCAGTATAAAATGTGAATAAGACTGATAAGTCTTTTCTACTATCTTCTCATGGTTTGCTTTATTATTAGTCCATTCTTACATCATGACATCTATCAGACACTTTTAAATGACTTAATATAATGCCATAGATATTGAAGACTTAATATCTACTAATTACAGGCATAACATAGCAGGCATATTATCTTCTATATTATTTTATCTATTCCTGTGAGATCCTGTCATGTTCAGCACCCTCAAAGCAACTAGTTCAGTGATATGATATATGCTTTCTTATTTAAATTCTTCTGATAAGGAAGTGATTTTTTTTTTCTAATGATGACATAAATAGAACTGGAATACTTGTAAATTCCACAGCAGCTCTATACTAAGTTACTGTATTTTTTTACCATCTATAGGCTAAAAGTTTTGTATCTTGATTCTTATTAAAAAGTTAATATTTCTGTGCAGAATATATTCCTAATTTTCATAAATTGTCCTTTGCCATACTAGTTTCCTATTTTTTTTTAAGGTCATTTATTTTCCACTTCAGTCATGGATAATGGGAGATAGGAAATTTACATGCTTATATTCAAACTTGAATGTGAGTTCTGTGAAAATTTCAAAATGTTGAGATCAATCACAACTCAAAATATTGAACACAACCTGTTAACATATGTTTTAGATACAGAAAAGAAGCAAGGAAGCAGTAAAAGCAGTCACAAAATCGTTTTGAAATTTATTTCTTCTAAATGTTCAATTTGGAAAATTAAAGTAGTAATTTAGATAATGTTTGGGAAAAAATATTCATAAATTCAGAGAGCTTTATGTCTATGAATATAAACATTATATGTTTATATTAAAAAGATAATGTTTATCTTCGTGAAAAAATAACCTTAACAACAGTTCCAGTAATAATTTAAAATACTTGATTTCCATATCTTTTTAATTTAGAAAAAAAAAATGACCAAAACTTCTTTTTTTTAATTTCTCTTGGATCAAAAACAAGGACATCAAGCAATCATTCCCAATTTCAGACAAAGTTTCATCATCTTTAAAGTTATTTTAAAATGTTATGTGAAAATAAAATAAAATAAAATAAAATAAAATAAAATAAAATAAAATAAAATTTGTTGTGGGCCACTGATACTATTTAAACGTGATACTAAATTTCAGACTGGTATTCAGAAACTTTGTTGATGAATATTTATTATGTTCCTTCATTAAAAGATTACTAAAAACAACAACAACAATAGCAACAAAGAAGAGAAGCAATTAAATTTTTAAGTTATGCTAAAGATCCAGGCTTGGAAAAAATGAACTTTAATTAAGATTTTTTTACTTAATTTTAATAATAGTCATTATAAGAAACATGTTTCTTTTTCTTTTCAAAAGAATAACCTCAAAATTTAATTGATCTCCAGCTAATTGCATAAAATTTCCATTACTGTCTGATTTGCTCTGCTTCTTTCATTGAACTTCTTTGAATGTATGTTTATTTAAATAATGTTCACCATAAATAACAGTGATGAATATTATTTTAAGAGTTCTGATTTTTTAGGAGGTTAAACAACTTTTACTGAAGCTTTATCTCTGCTATTAAATAAATGTTACAAACTGATTTGTCAGTAATACTGTCAGAAAGATTTTTTCTGTATATTATTCTTTCCTTCACTTATCCAAGTAACATTCAGATTGCGATAGTTTCTTTAGGCATTGCGATTTAAAAGATTACTTTTTGTACGATTCAAAATAATTAAGTTATCGATTAACCGAAAGTTCTTGGGACATCTGCCAGTTTGACTTCTTTATTTCACACAGTGCAAATGTAGATTCCTATTCATGGGCTAAGACCCTTTCATACTAAAGAAAGAGTATAAAATTTGTCTGGAGTTATCCTTATTTCTAATAAGATTTACTGAGGACATATTCTTTGATTTCATTTTTTTTCTGAACAAAACTTTCTAATCCTTTCTGTGGCAGACAGAAAACTTACTACCAGTCAGTAATTTGTTGAAAATATATCCAGGAAAATAGACAATGTTTAATGCAACTGACAATTAAATAAAGATTCAAGAATGATGTGAGATTCTGGTGCAAATGTAGCAAAATTAAATACTTTTAGTTCTGATAGCCTCTCCACAAACAGACATGAATATTGCACAAGATGATAGAGTCTGCATGGAGGCGAATGTGAGAGGATGCCCAGGGACTGTGGCCCATGCCACCCACAGCTGGTCACTGCAAGCAGCAGCAACAATTTTCTGTCAGGCCTTCCCAGACCAGCAGTAACCTCTTTGTGAATGAGTGTGTGATAAAAATGTGTAGTCAAAGATCTAATTTGATTGTTTCTTAAATAGACTCCAGGATCTTGATCCACTATGGGTTATCACTTATTCTTTCTTACCTGTGATAATATTATACAATGCACAGAGCCAGTGTTTAACTAGATCCAACACACAAGAACACAGAAGACGATATATATATTTTATATATATATACATATATTTTCATCATATATATATATATATTCACCAACTGATCTTTTTCATTTTAAAGAATGTGCTTTTTCTATACTAATATTCAGTGGCCTAATTCAATTGAGCCCTAGCGAATCCTTATGTGCCTTTGGACATCACATTTTAACAAAACGTGATAGTTTAACCTGGGCTAGCATGGAGTCTCATCTTATCCTACTAAAATATTTGTTTCCTGATAAACAGTCTCCTTCCTGCCCACCCTTCTTTCATTGCCTTTAGATATTTGCTCTAGTAGTAAATAACTATACTTACAAAGCAAATCAATATTTGACTTCATCAGTTACTCTTTTTTTTCTTATTTTATTATGACAGTTTTTGGGGGGCTTTATTATTTCCTGTATTTCTACACTATAAAATGGAGTCTAGCACAAAGACACTGATGCCAATAGAAGCATAAAATCCACATGATGCAGCTCATTAGGAAGCAAGGTATCTGCTTTGGGGTTCTAACACAGCAGCTGGATCTGATTTGTCTCACGTTCAATTCAGACAATGGCAGATGATTTTATATTGTGTTCCTCTACATTTTCAGACAACTGAAACTCTTCTGTAGTTATCAGGGCAGACACACTACAAAGACAGAGTATACTGAATGAGGATTCTTCATTTAGCCATATAATATCAAGACATATGTAAAGGAAAGTTAAACAAAAAGCGGAACAGTGTTTTTATGTCTTATCAGCAGTCAGGCTATTACTACAGAATGTTTTTTTCTGCATGCATCCTGACAAAAACAAACTTTTAAAAGGGAATGGTTAGAAAATAAGGCAAGGGCATGTTAAATGTAGACAAGTTTCTCTAATCTTTAAAGATGATACCATAAAAGATTGAAAGCGCTTGTAGTATCATCAAATTAGATGATCAGATTTCTATCATTTCTATCAGTGTATAGTCTGCATTAAATTACCCAGTGGATTTTATTATGACCATGCTAAAACTGCTCTGAAAAAAATGCACAAATAATTGTTTCATCTAGTTATTTCATCATATATTCTTGACAGATTTGCAAGCAACAAAATATTTTCTGTTAATACCACATGATGAATTCTAAGACTTTCTCTTTTGAATTAATTAAATTAATTAAGAAGTTCAGTGTTTGACATTTTTGTGCATATGGCTAATCCTCTCTCAGTTTGTATCTTGTAGTATATATTTGCAAAGTCATTTAAAACTCTTCATCTTGAGAGTAACTTTGAAAACTACTATATATAATATTATCAATTTTTAATCAGAATTCTCAATGGGGAGCTTTGCTCAAAAACTGATGGGATGATACAACCTAGGGTTTTGAAATATTTCTCCAATGATTTCTTTCTACTTTAAGAGAAATTATATATTGTGAGTGTGCATATGTGTAGATCGATCCTGATTGCTTCAATGCCCTTGTAAGCATCCTGCATGATGTTACAATCGTGCATTGACTCACTTTCTGAACTTAATTATGTATAAAAGCTAGGCAGCATCTTAAGGTGCAACAGTTGCAATAAAACAGAATCAAATCTTGTGCTATGCCACCTAGATGGAAATATTAGTAGAATTAAATCTACAGGATTAAATAATGAGCCATGAAGGACGCTAATTCCTTGAAAACATTTATAAACATTAATGAGTGCTGTTAGGTGCAAACTGAAAAGATTTTTAGAATCTTCAGAATTATAATTCTCTTCAAGGACTGCAGATTAAATGAACAGTTTGTTGAAAAGAATGCTTAAAGAGATAGCATCCATAAAACATCAAAGGTTGATTGAATGTTACTGAACATTGTTATTGTTTAGAAGGAAAAATTGGATCACTTAATAATGTTGAACATTAGCCTACACATTATTGCAGCCTTCAGTTGTTTTGTGGATGATGGTTGTATGCTGATTCACTAAATTGACAGTGCTTACAAATTCAATACAGAGCAACTTCATGTTAACATTTTGCAAAATTAGAGGAGAAATAAGTTTGGTCTTCTATCCTTTCCTGTTTCTCTAATATATGGTTTAACTAAAACTTAAAGAAACAGTACATTTTTCCCCCCACAGCTTGTGAGAACCATGAGGATATTTTCTTTTGTATTCTTATAATATATATATATTTTTAATCAGACATTGTTCTCAGGTCTTCTTTGCACATACAGAACTATATGTGCACATATGTTCTATATAGAACATTTTCACCATTTAGTCTTCTGCTTCTAGCCAAATAAGATTTAAAGAGAACTGGGCACAAATCATTCAGTCTCTTTTCTTTAACATACTTTCCCATTTCCCTTTTGGGTAATTCAATATGTTGCCTAACAACTGGACAGCAGAACTCATGTCTCTGTTTTACCAATTATGGTCTTCACAGAGAGAACTTACATGCCTACTACATCATCTATAGGCACCTACTGGTAGTTTGCTAGGATGATATTTATGCAAAAATATCTTCATAGAATCTGCAGATATGATCCAGGACTGTAGATCTGCACTTTGGAGTAACAATTCAAGGTCAAGTAGGACACCTCATTATATTACTAGCACTAGCCTTTAAGTGCTGGGAAATCAGCACTGCCCTGTGGATCCACTTTAAAGTAACGCTACTAGCTTTCTTGGATTCAGTTAATATAACAAGAGATGTGCAGTTTATATGCAAAGACCTGCTTCTTTTTATCTTTTAATTGGGATCTTACATTGGAGCTGAATAGTCCCCAAGTAGCCAGAACTCAGCTCAGTTTCCTGAACATAGATGTCCAATGCCATTTTAAAAATTACAGAATAATTCATTTGGCCCTCATTAGTCATTTCAAATAGTGTGCTTATATGTGTTGTATCTGTCAGTTGCATATGAATGTCTTATATTCTAGGACAACTCAAGTGGCACTAGTCACTGGATTCTTCCCTTGTCTGTTTTTTTGTTGTTGTTGCTGATTCTGTATTTAAGTAGATATTGTCCTTTCAGATGGTAGTTTACCTACTACCCAACAGTGAACTTAATGAATTGTAGTGGAAGTACTGAGTATAAGGGTAAAGAATAAAAATCAAAACATTCCCAGGGGTAAAGTACTTTTTACTTAGGTGGAGATTCCCTTTATGCAGCAAAAATTTTAGTTTGCCCTAAATTGTACTTGGATTGTTTGAAGAAAAGAGAATCAGGATATTCTGGGTGATGTAGGATATGATGACTAACAGAAATAGAAAAGGAATTCATGTGGACAAGAGCTTCATGTTAATCTGCTACCTTCCAAAAGAGATCTTCTGCCAAGAGGATAAAGTAGAGCAACTCTCTTGTTAAGTCTAACTACTTGAGAAATAAGGATCTGTGCCTAATTGTTCTTTAACACCTTTTTACCACAGCACTGAAATTTGTCATGAAGGTTTAATTTTATGAAGATTTCAAAAATATTTTCAATATTTTTCAATGCATTATAATTATTTCTAAATAATTAGTTTATGGTTTGAGTCATATTTTCAAATGGAGGTGAAAAAATACTTTGTTTGATATTTAGGTAATTATCCCATTTATGAGAAAAGTGATAGAGTTCTTCCCTTATTTAATGACCTTTCTGAGTGGACAGAGACTTACACAAGAAAAGAATGTTATTTTCTCAATAGGAAAAGACTTTAGCACTTGAAAGGAAATTTAAATTCTAAAGAAAATGGGCAACACAAGGAGTTTGATCTTGTGATTTTGATGATGATTCTGTGCATATTGCTCAGCCATGATGATTCAAATGCTTTTTTGAACTGTATAAATTTCTCCACATTATTTCAATAACATATAATCCTTTCTTGAGTCCTCCATAATTAAATCTGAGCAGTTTTTCAAAGAAAAGCTTTCTGGAAGAATTTTCAAAGGAGCTTTTTTCCCTTGCTTTTGTTAAATTATAAGTAGATGTGTCATCATTAAAAACCACAACTCTCTGTCAGTAGATTACTTTAATCTGTTCTCAAGTCTGGCCAAATGTAAGACATGCCCCGTCGCTCACACAGAGAAATGGGTTTATTTTTTTATTTTTTTAATTTTTTTAACAGATTTTTGGAAAAAAAAAAAAGGCTTGTCTCTTTTCTTCTCTCTCAAGAGGATCCAACAGACTAGTCTTTTCATAGTACTTTTGAGAAGAGTGTTATGAAAATCAGAGACGGAAGCAGAGAAGCAACAACTGCATTGCTTTTTGCTCAGTCATACTTGGATATATAGGACGGATGCACTCATTCTGAGATTCTTCACCTACTTTATGCTAAAAATTAGTGGAACTATTAGCTAAATACTTTTAGATACAATATTTTAGATAAATTTTATATTTAAATTACATTACAGTATTACACATAAAAGTTCTTAGCAATCTGCAGCTCTATATACTTGAAAGCAAACACAAGTTAATTCTGTAATGTAAATATAAAATACTGACAACGCTCACCATTTTCCAGAGCTGCTGAATGGTCCTGTTTCATGTGAATCATTACGATATCTTTTATTACAAATTATCTATAACAAAGCATTATTTTTTCAGAAACTTTACAATATGCATATATATTTTGTGGATTACTTCTAAATGACCATGTGCTTCCTTTGTCACTGCTTCATTTTGTACCATTTTCTTTGTTAGCCAAATGGCATTTTCACGTTGCAATTTTGCCTGATTGTCTCCCAGATCAGCAGTTCCTCAGCTCTGTTCTTACACAGTACACACAGGCAACAGCTGCAGCTCTCGAACTATGATTAATATAAAACCCTTCACATCCACTACTGCTTACACATCTCTGCTGAAGTTTTACTTAACTAATTAACTCCAAATGATTTGCTACTAAACTGCTCATTTAATTTAACAATCCACAAAGACCTAAAATAATAATGATTTACGTCATAGGAATTATCCATCTACTAAAAGCTAAAAGCACGTCAATCAAGAAATGGTACAGATGAATTTTTGAATCTCTCTAGTTCAGGAAATATCATTAGCTTTTATTTATTTATTTGTTCCTGTTGGTTGCAAAGGCTCAAAATAGTGATAGATAAAAATACTAATCCTTCTAACTGAGTAAAAGAGCACAAGCAGCACAGAGAGAAGCAGAGAGAAAGGAACAGAAGAAGGTGGGAAAGGAGGAAAGGACACTTGGTATATAATGAATAATTCAAGGTAATGCATAGGAAAGCAAATATTTGTAAGTCACCTCTATCTCTAAGAAGATAACTCACACCTTTAAGATCACTTTTCAACAGTATGATCATGAACAGATTCAATATATTACAGACATTACCTTGGAAATTAGCTTGGGAATGTCTACAATGCAGCATATTTTCAGATGCTTAGAGTCAGTTTTATATTTTCAATATTAACATCCTATAGTTAATGTACTAAGTCTTAGTCATCTAAGCCTACATTATAATCAAAAAAAAGAAAAAAAAAGTCTTTTATCTGGAAGTACCTTACTTACTTAGTGCAAACTCTTTTAAGAGATTACATCTCTTAAATGTGTTGGCCAGCTAATCACTTCATGTTGCAGAGTTTTCTTTAAGACGACTGGACAGATCTATGTTAGCTACAAACAGCAACTAGAGACTATTCAAAGTGAAAATTTGAGAATAATCCACAGATTTGCTGTTGAATTCAGCTATGACCACAGACAAAACTGACCTTCAAATATTTTATAAGATAGGCTTCATTTCCAGTAGATGTTATAGTTAATGAATAATTTGTACTGCTTTATAGTAATGTAAAGTCATCTTCTTCCAGTTTTGTGGTATTTCCTTTTCTCAGGTATATACATGGATTTTAGAGTTAAGTGAAGTACAGTTTAAAATGTTATATAACTTCCCATAGGTTTTACAGTCCGTTTTTAAAAACATATATAGGTAATTTAAAAAATAAATGTTTCACAGACTTTGTAAAATATGGTCTACCATATAGGTTTTTGAATTGTGAGTTAATTTGATAGCCTGTTACAATTTCAACTAACAAACATATGCGTTTTTTTTTTTTCATAAAAAGTAATATATATCTTTTTGCTTACCTGCTCATTTTAAAATCCTTAAAAGTATTTTTAATCATAATATTTTCCAACTCTTTGCTTCTGCAGCTCTAAAATATGCTACCAAAAAAAAGAGAAACAGTCAAGAGGAATCTGAGTTTTCTCAATTACCTTATGATGTGCATCATTGACATACTTTGGCTGAAGAATACTTGGTTTCAAGAATTATAAATAAACCACATCAAAACATTTATTACGGTTTATTGTATTTCACCTCATCTATTATTTAAAGTTGAAGAAGAGATGGACTATTTATAGTCTCTTGTCTCTATTACATTTACAAGAAGTGTAGACTGTATAAACTTGCATCAGAAGAAGTCTTCCTATTGAGCAATTGACTTTGGATCAGAATCAGTCTATTTTCAGTCATTGAGGAGACAGTCAGGGATGCAAATATCATTCTCTCAATATCTGCCAACATAATCTACTGCAATTTGAAGATAAAGAAGCAAAGTAGGGTTTGACCTACACAAGAAAGGTAAAATACCTCCCAAAACTATAAGGAACTTTTCTATTATATCCCTGCTTCTCCACTTTCTATATCAGGAACTCAGGCAGAATTCAGCACAGGAAAGACTGAAAACAGGCTTGTATTATTTGAGATTTACCACAGCAAAATAATTTACAATGGTGTTCCAAAAGCCAAAAGGCACATGTGATCCTGAGGAAGTATAAACTCTATTTCTGAATTTGCAAACATTTCTTTCGAAAATCTGAATTGTTGTTATACACACAAATTTGCATCCATCATACTATCCCAATTGACCGAACTGACTGGTCATGAAGATTATAGGATGTCTTGGCTAGATGGGTGGTGGATCATAAGCTTTTGGTGTGACATTTTCATGAATATTGGTACATTATTCCAAAGATAAAAAGGTACTCAAATCAAATATTATTGGTTGATTGGATCAAAGAGAATGAGAAGACATTCAGCTCCATTAATTTTATGTGTGCAAATCCGTTACCTAGGTATAGATGACCCAGCATATCAAAGACACCCTTATAAGATTTATGTCTCTGTCTGAAACAAAACAGACTATTCTAAAACATCTGTGTCTCTATAGTAAGTCCACAGTCAACTAAATCGAGACTGATATGTCCTGAATTTTTGTGTGTGTGTCCAAAATTAGGTTCTCTGTAGTTAAAAGAGAGATTAAGTACCATCACACTCAGTGTGCTGCTCTTCCTATGCATTGTATTCAGATCTCAGACATTTAAGTCAAGGCTGAATTTACTCCCATGTTTAAATGACAGACATTTTCATGCTGTCACACCGCAACATTTGTGTGGATGAAGATGCTAAGTACTTCCCAGGACTCCCCCAATGAGTAAAACAATCAGACATAAATATAGAGAATTAGCTAGTCTAACCAGCAATACTCATCAGTAAGTGTTCACACTGTTTTTCCATTCCCTAAGGAGATATTGTTCAGGAGAGCCCAGGAGTTTACCAAAGCTTTACTCTGCAGAAAGCACTGTGTGCCTCTCAGAGTTACTCAAATTAGAGGATATCTTCTGGAAAATCATATTAATAAATTCAACATATGGCATTTGTATATCAGATAAGACTTATGCAGATCCCCATGATCAATATCAGTATTATTGCCCATTATCAGTAATAATAATTACTACACGTAATAGTTGATTAAATTAAATATATATACATATATAAGCTGAGTAATATATAAATATTACAATTATTAAAAATAACATTTGGTTGAACCTCCAAGATCCTCCAGCTCTTATGCACTGTGTTTGTGTTCCTTTTTAAAAGGAAGATATTCTGTGATAAAAAGTATGATTATAATATTCTCTGTTTCACTCTTTGACTCGAGGAAAAGATGCCAAGAGTAATTTACTTTTCTATTCAGTAAAAGAGTGGTTTCCTCGTTCCCTTCCTCAAAAAGGAATAAATTACCATTCATTCAAAATTCAAATTCTTCACAAAAGCAATATATTTTCTTAAATATTACACTGAAATGACAGAGATAGTCAGGTAGTTACTAGGCCTGGTGACAAAATAGCTATTTTCTTCCTATCAGATACCTCTTCATCTCTAGTCATTCAATTTCTAGAGATAGAAAAGTTAAAAGTGTATCTCTAATTCATAGACATGGGTGAAAAACAGGTATTTTACGACTACTTATCAAGAATACCATTTTTATATGCTGGTGATGTCAAAGCAGAATCCCCGATGTGACTGAAGCTGTGCTCTAGTGACAGCTGGGCGACAAGCAGTAATTGAACATATTTAAAAATCTGCCCCATGTACTGAACAGATTTCAATGTCTGCTTTGTTTAAGGTCCACTGGGTTGTGAAATGGTTGCTTCATTCACACAGATGTTAATATCTCCAGGCTCTTCTTTGTTGCTCCTCATTTACATATTTGTAGTGAGTTTGCTGTTCACAAAGTCATACACAGCAACTTGTCAGTACTGTTAGAATAATGCAGGTTCCACCCAAAATACGAGGAACTGTAATTACGCCTCATTAAGATTTAAGGAGAAAAATAATAAGGAACATACCAATAAGTGTTCAGTCACTAGTGCTTCATTAGTTTCTTTACTGTTTAAATATCTGGCTCTGATGAATACAAATTCCTTGGAGAAAAGAATATCATTTTGAATCAGTTGAAGTTCCTCTCTTTGTCTCTTCATCTATGAACACATTCTGAAGTAATGATCCAACAGGGTATTGTAGCTTTATATGGTTATTAAGTGGTATACTTGGTCATTTTATTATAAGATTGGAAGTTTCATATAGTTTTATCCATTCTTGGAGAATCAGAGTATGATTTAGAGTACTCCAGAAAACTTAGGTCAGTGAATGAGATCTTTAAATAAATAGATGAATAAAAACAAAATAAAACAAAATGAATAAAATAATATATAACATTGCATATTGAGCTAAGATGAAGGCAGCAAACTGATATCAGTGATTACTTGTAGTGAAATAAATTCTGTATCAAGGTCTGAAAGTGTCAGATGATTTATAAGACAAAAAAGAATAACAGAAAAACCAATAAACTAAGATCACACTAACATTCACACCTGTTTTTAAATATCATTGACAGGAATGTCAAAAAAAATCAATACATGCAATAGTTCAAAGGACAATGTATCAGCTATAGCCAAGACCTAAGCTGCAGGAATGTATAGTTCTTATTTATAGATCAGGGAATAATTGTTACCGTGAAATATTTTTCTCTTTATTTTTTGAATTTTTTTTTTTAATTTTAATATTAAATAATAAGAATAATTACTTCTCACAAGGTGTCTGCAAGTTAAAATTTATTTTATCAGATTCATTGACAGAATTTGCTATAGATTTATGAATCAATTTTGTGTTTCCTATTTCAAAACATTTACTTTACCCGTACTCTACCTGCAAATGGAAATATATAAGCTAGTGTAAATGTAGCATTTTGGTGTTTATGGATAAGAGAGGAGGGAAGGAAGGAAGGAAGGAAGGAAGGAAGGAAGGAAGGAAGGAAGGAAGGAAGGAAGGAAGGAAGGAAGGAAGGAAGGAAGGAAGGAAGGAAGGAAGGAAGGAAGAAAGAAAGGATG
>VWPW01016579.1:0-183228 GCA_013389825.1 Crypturellus undulatus
TTCTACCATGCTGAGGTATGAAACTCCAATATTTCACTCCAATAGCTCACTTTTTCTACCTTAAGACAAAAAAAAATCCCTTTCTGTAGATGTAACTTATTAGCTGTTTGTATTAATATTTTCTAATATGGTCAGTAATAATAATTAGGAGACTGGGCATCATGGTAAGAAGCAACTCCACTGACTTCCACGATGTGAACTCACCTTCTTCACTGCCGACAGGTTTCTGTCATTGCTTCTGGAACAGATAGGAGCCTGTAATCAAGGGCAAAAGTTATTTAAAGAATGGAGCATTGATTTTCAAATTATTCCTTGGAAGTGCTAAGGGTATTGACTAGTCAGCAACCAAAGCATTGGTCCATCTCCAGCACTTGCAAGGTACTGGGGAGTGAAAGAAACAGCATTTCCTCTGACAGGCTCCTGGCAGCTGGGTCGGAGCTCTTCCCTGCAGGACAGGCCAGTGAAGTGAATGGGATGAACTAGCGGTAAAACAGAGCTGTTTGGACTCCCGTATGTTCTGTCTAGTGGCCAGGCACACTGGCCCCATATGGCCACATGAAAGTGCCTTGCAGAGAAATGCACTCAGGAAAATGGACTTTTTGGTCAGTGGCTAAAAACAAGCCATTTATTACTTCAGGCTGACTCAGAAAAGTATGTCTTATCCCGAATCAAATACTTGATCACACTTTTTAAATTTGATTTGAAAAGTTTTCAGATCATTGGGATTGCTGTAGAAAACAACCCCACTATATTAAACTGAAAAGTGGAAGTGCTTTTTTCCAGCTTGTCTGAATTTTTATTACTGCTTTTACTTTCTTTAGAAACCTGTCCAAACTAGAGCATGATTCAAGAATAGCTGCTATTCCTTCAAAGCTGTCCGCCTTCTTTTACTGATCATTAAAACTAATTTGCACAGGTCTGTGATGGCTACACCTGAACGTATATGCCCACATCTGCCCTGAGAGCAGAGCAAGGCATTTCTAGAAAACACCAAAGCTTTCCCCTCATCACAGGGTTAGAGCTCTGCTACCACAAGCCTTCAAGTCCACTGCCCTAGGACAGTCTGCATAGGGCTGCCTTGGCATAAAGGATCTTAAAGTCAGAATATTGCCCACAGTTTAGCTGCTTCCAGACACACGACCCCACATGCAGACACAAGCCTCACCTCTGCAGCTGAGCTTCCAGCAGGCTCCCAGCCCCGAGTTTGGCAATTGCTGCTGTAGTTCATCGAAAGTTTGTCAAAACCCGTACGATTCCACAAACCCCATAGTTTCAGCAAATCAGCATTTTTCAACAAAAACCTGTTCTGCTGGAAATTTCCCAACACAGCTCTACAGAGAGCTATTATTTCTGAAGCACTTTTGTAAACATTTATTGCAAGTTTTTTCTTAATGACAACAGACACAGACTCTGGCTGGAGCTTAATCTGGCAATTTACAAATCCCCACACTCCTTTCCGTGTTTCGGACAGTTGTAGGAAGGGAAATTTTTTCTGGGTCTTTCAACACCACTGCTGTGGTTTGGCTGCAGGACATGCCACAAAATATTCCCTGGAGATGTCCCTGCCTGACACAGCACAACTATAACACTGGTAGTTGGGGCATCACTCATCTATAGTAGCAAAGGTATTTCACACATAGGTAGCATCTTTCTCTTATAAATCTGCACTGCAAAGCACGGTTATCTGGTGCCTGTCGGGTTCCTGAGATGCCAGCAGAGGTGGAACAGCAGGAGGTAATAGGAACATACCCCCTCGTTGGGGTTCTGCTAGGAAGGGAGATGCATTTCTGGTGTGTTTGACTCCAGGGAGACTCTGCCCTTACCCACCAAGGGAGCAGGGCTGGGAGCAGCACATACCACATCAGGTTGCTCTGTCCCCTCACTGCCAGCAAAAGAGAGGCAGACCAGCTTTCACCTACAGGATACAGGTGCTGGAGGAGCTTTGCTGCTCTACATTTCTCCAGTACTCCCCAGGAGTCTCTCTCAGGCAGCCAGCAGCACATAGCCAGCCTAGATACAATTTCATTTTGTTTCACTGGCTTCTTGGGCCAGCCTAAGTCCCTTGTTTTTCACATCATCCCTAACAGCTGCATTGCTAGAGGAGAGCTCAGCTGGCAGGACTGGCTCAGGAGAGCGTGACCTGCCATTTTTGCTGGCTGGGCTGCCTTCCCCTGACCCTGGGATCCCTATCCCCACAGCTGCTCTCCATTCTGGAACGTACCATTAAAAAAAAATAAAAAAAATTAAAGAAAANATGCTCTCCATTCTGGAATGTACCATTAAAAAAAAAAATAAAAAAAATTAAAGCAAACTCAAATTTTGAAAAAGAAAATTAAAAATTAAAAGTTTTTAAAAATTTTTTAAAAATCACAAAAAGCCAAAAATTGAGATTTCACCCAAAAAATCGCAAAAAATGAAATTTTGCAAAAAAAAATTGAAAAAAAACCAAAAAAAGCTGCAATTTCTTTTTTTTTATGATTTTTTGGCAAAATTTTGAATTTCTTTTTTGCATTTTTTGTGATTTTGGGTTTTTTTTCAAAATTTCAAATTTCTTTTTGGAATTTTTTTGCAAAATTTCAAATTTCTTTTTTGTGATTTCTTGTTTTTTTTTTCAAAATTTCGTATTTCTTTTTTGCAATTTTTTTGCCTTTTTCCACAAATTTTTGCAAAATTTCGCATTTCTTTTTTTGCAATATTTTTTGCCTTTTTTTGCAAAATTTCACCTTCCTTTTTTGCCATGTTTTGCATTTTTTTTCAAAAATTCGAATTTTTTTGCGATATTTTTGCATTTTTTTTGCAAAATTTCGAATTTCTTTTTTTGCAATTTTTTGCATTTTTTTCAAAAATTCGAATTTCTTTTTTGCGATATTTTTGCAGGTTTTTTTTGCCATTTTTGCAGGTTTTTTTGCAAAATTTCGAATTTCTTTTTTTGCAATTTTTTGCATTTTTTTCAAAAACTTGAATTTCTTTTTTGCGATATTTTTGCAGGTTTTTTTTGCCATTTTTGCAGGTTTTTTTGCAAAATTTCGAATTTCTTTCTTGTGTTTTTTTTTGCCTTTTTTGCAAAATTTCGAATTTTTTGTTTGGGATTTTTTGCGATTTTTTTGCAAAATTTTGATTTTTTAATGAATTTTTTTGAAATTTTTTTGCAATTTTTTTTCCCAAATTTTTTTTGCGATTTTTTTCCTGATTTTTTTTTGCAAATTTTTTGGGGGAATTTTTTTGCAAAATTTCATTTTTTGCATTTTTGCGATTTTTTTTGCAAATTTTCTGTGAAAATTGTGTTTTTGCAAATTTTTTGCAAATATTTTGAATATTTTTGCGATTTTTTTTGCATTTGTGATTTTTTTGCAAATTTCTTTTTTGTGACTTTTTGCAATTTTTTTGTAAATTTTTGATTTTTGGAAATATTTTTTGTGAATTTTTTTTGCAAAATATCGAATTTCTTTTTTTTTTGCAATTTTTTTGCCAAATTTCTTTTATTTGCAAATTTTTGGCAGAATTTTGATTATTTGCAGTTTTTTGGCAAAATTTCTTTGCTGTTTTTTCTTTATGAACTTTCAATTTTTTGAGAAGTTCTTCTTTGCAAAATTTCAAATTTTTTGCATTTTTTGGAAAATTTTGATTTGAGAAATTTGAGGAAAAATCCGATTTTTTTGAGATTTTTTGCAAAATTTTGATTTTGGGGGGATTTTTTGCAAAATTTTGATTTTTTGTGCATTTTTGCAAAATTTCAACTTTTTGTGCATTTTTTGAAAATTTTCTATTTTTTGCAATTTTTTTGCAATATTTCAAAGGTTTTTTTTTTTCTTTTTTTTTTTNGACTTTTTGTGCATTTTTGAAAAATTTCTATTTTTTGCAATTTTTTTGCAAAATTTCAAAGGTTTTTTTTTTCATTTTTTTTTTCTGAGAGCCTAGCTCTGCTGCACACCTCCTCCATAGACAGACTCTGGATAATAAGCTAGATCAGGAACAAAGGCAAGGAAAAAAGCACAATGTGATTACTGGGGTCCCAGACTTCTTTCCATCCGTATCCCAAAATACAGGGCATATAATTCCCTGCTGCCACATTTCAGCACAAACTATTTTAGTGCCCTAGGATTATTTATTGTTTCAGTACTCCTCTTATTGCACTACTCTTCTTCTGGAAGATGCTTTACATACTTTATTTTCTGCCCCAGTCTTCCATATTTCTGTCACAGAAGTGTCCTTGCCTTTTAGTGTGCTTTTGTGTGTGTGTGCGCACACACACACGTATATGTGTAGTTAAACCTTAATTAGTAAGTTTCACATTTACTAAGTCTCAGGAAGCCCCAAGAGCTCTGAAAAGACTACACACAGAAGATTAAGGCAGTGTACAACATTTGACCAATTAAGGTCTTACTCTGTCCTCTGCCAGAGATGCGCTTCCACAGAGGTCAGTGACTTCATTTGATTACAATAGTGTTCAAGCTCTGCATTTCTTCCCCCCCCCTTGTTTTTATTGTCTCCCTTTGGGAAGATAAGTTTAAACTTTACCAGAGAGTAAATTATGTACCTGAGACACTGATATAAATAAGAATTAAAGCACACAAAGTCAGTGCATTTAACTCCCACCATTTTTATGAAAGTCTTAACACATAGGCCTTTACTTAGAAGTGCTCTCACACTGAAAGCACATGAATAATGTATAATAATACAGTTTAAGAACTGAATGAAGAGACAAACTGGTTTTCAGAGGATAGTATGTCACAGACAGGGAAAGACTACATACATAAAGCCAGAGGTCCTTGAAATGAATAAGGTAACAACCAGGTTCAGATACAATTCAGACCAATTGCAAGCAGAAGGAACAAAACAAACCAACAAACAAAAAGCAGCTATTCCAAGTACTTTATATGATTTTAAGCAAAGTATATCTTGTAGTTTTCTAAGAAGCAGTGGTTATACCAAAACAATTGGATCCAGTATTAGCCTAGATTATTCCTGTTTTCTCATGTTGCTTAGACGTCTCAGCACATATGGCTGCTCAGAAGATGCAGATGTTGATTTATGCTATTTCTAAGCTGCCAGCAAGCAAATTCTGCAGCGGCAAGGTTGCTTTTCTTCCTTGTGCAAACCACATATCATGTACTTCTGTGCTGAAGTAGAAAGCTTCTAGTCTTTTACATAACAGTTATGGCTTGTCCTTGCACTACAGCATAGAAGTCAGGGTAGAGTGAAAATGTCTCATCCTTACAAGGTCCCTGTGCAAGTGCTAAATCCATTGCTGATATCTGGCATCCTGACATCTGAGGCTGCTCTGCAGATTGAGTGGTTGTACTTGTACTTAAAACTCACTTCAGGCTTCTTAATTAGTCTTCACACTTAAACACATTGCTTAAGTTCACTTGGATGTTACATGCTTAGGGAAGCAAATGGGGAAAGCAAAGTTTTTCTTCAAGTTCCTCTAACTTGTCCTTTTTTTTTTCCCTCCCCATCCCCCTTTCCTACAGTATTCGCAACACTATTTGAATTACAGGTCAGGGCATATTCTCCTCTCAAAGTACTTTAAAGGTAGTAGAAACCACACAGAGCAGAACTGTATAACCTTCTTTCTTCCTTAAATCATTTCATATTTCACAGGTCCTACAGAATACTTTGCAGTTCAGGAGAATGGTCTCTCTGGGACACCACACATCCCATTTTAAATAATAGCTGAAGTGTTGCCTGGAGGAATATTAGTAACATTTGCCAATTTTAAGAGGTTCATAAAGGAATTTCCCATTATAGGATTTCACAAAGCAGCCATTTCAGCATCATTTATGCATTGTTATGTTTCAACATCTAAGTTTATATAATTTCTAAAATAAGAAAATACAGACCTGCAGTAGAGACACTTACAATGCTCTCCCTAGGAAAGATCTCCAAGAGACACACTTGTGGTGCTCCTGGTAGCCTTGTCTGGATGAAGCTCTTTGTCCCATAGACTCATTAGCTTTCTCTGAAGAGCATCACAACAGGCAACTGCCTCAGAGCAGGCAGGCACTAGGCGAGGTGTGGAAGGGCACCTTAAGCAGTTCCTGTGAGATGGTGCCATCTCTTGAGCATTATTCATGGCTCACAAGGTAGTAAGCTCATCTACCTTTAACCAGCCTTGGAATGAGCAGGGACCCACAGCTGAAGTGTCTATTTCCTCATGACCATCTCCTCTGCACAGTCTCTAGGTGCTTGATGGACACATGCCACATACTACTGGCTCTGGCGGCCTTAATAGACCCATGGCACAAAGGGAAAACCCAAATAGTGTTCTGCTTCACTGTGATTAAAATGGAGAGAGAGAGAGGAGGCAGAAAAAAAAAAAAAAAAAAGACACTGTCAGGACCTGGTCAGCCTTGCCACAGCCCTTACCTTGGTTGGGCTGTTGATCTTTGGCTGCTCTGCCTCTAATCTGGACAGGCAGGACAGAGACAGCAGAACTACCTCCTGCTTTCAATGTGCAAGTTGGATGGGGAGTGAAGCAGAAAGGCCCCAGCTGATCTCGCAAAGGTAGGGCTGGAACCATGGTCCTGGCAGGAGTAAATATCAGGGCTCTGCAGAGAGCAGGCAAGGATGTGATACAGCAGGAGAAGCCCAGGTGACACTGCTGATCACTTCTGCACCTCATTCCTAGACATACTGCAATGCAGAGAATGGAGTTATTCAGTAGTTTGGCAAGATATTTAAGATTAGCACCAAACACATATGCAAAACACATGATTTTAATTCTGGAGGAGGCACTCAGGGTTCCCAGCTTTCTGCCTGTCCAGGGTGTCCTCACATTGCTTCATCCATGGCCTGGTGCACTGAGTGCTCTCCTGGCTAGAGGGTGCTACAAACGTAACTCTTCAGATTGGAGAGAAATTTGATGCAGGGGTCTCCAGTCTCAGTTTACTCACTTTAATTCTTGGGAGAGGATGCCTCCTCTTCTCCAAAAGGAAAGCAAACACAGCTTGATTTCTGGGATGTGAAGGGTCCTCCAAGCATGCCTTGTTCTTCTGGGATTCAAGATGGAACTCCATGGTTCTTAGATCCCCTCAGTGACAGATAAATGCCCAGTGGATCTAAATGTGAGAATTCAGACTGTTCAGAAGCTGAAATCTTGGCACTGCCCAGAATAAAGCCAGAGACACACCAATACACTTCACAAAGCTATGAATCAAGGGGTGGTTTTCTGGACTGCAGAACTGCACATAGGCACCTCAGATTATGTTTTGTGATCAAAGGGTTTTGACAGCAGTTCTAGGAAAGTCATCTCATTCAGCTCACCATGCAGCTCCACACAGACCAGTGGTCACAAACTGAAAGGGCAGGGGGCTGCAGTGCTGTGTGACAAGAGCAGCTTGAGGTCAACATTGTTTCCTAAGCTTTCTCTGTGATTTCTGGGTAGTTCCACATCGGTGTTTGTGCAAGGTGCTCAGAGCTCTGAGAGTCCAGAGAAGCAGCAGCAGAATGCAGCCCTTGTGTCAGCATCAGCAAAATGAACATGGCCATGCCTCAGCCAGCACTTCCTGCCCTTGTCCTAATGCACATCCATCTCCTTGGAGGCTTAAACTAAGGCACCAGCCTAACCACTGGAGCAGCTGTGGTTCAAGCACACACAGCTCTGCTGCCTAGAGTCGGTAAACTCCAGTGGAGAGGCAGGGCAGAAGGTCACAGGCTGTAGCATCTTAAACCACTTCTGTGAGCTTTTCCAGAGTTCATTTGCTAGAGCCTGAGGTCCTTTACTGGATCTAACCTTTCCTGTGTAGGAGGTATGCATGCTGCATCAAAACACTGAGGCATTTTAAAAAGTCTGAATCACAATATGTGGAATAGGGACCACACTGTTTTTCCTGTACATAAGACTCAGTGAGGTCTCCCCCATGCTCCCAAAACCCAGAATGTTTGCATGTTGCACTGGAGCCAAAGGAGCCTTGAATGTCATAATAAATAAGCTACTGTAAATGTATGACATTGCTAGATACAGCAGTCCTCAAAGTAGTGAGAAAAGGGGTAAAAGTGTGCATAAAAGAGCTGAAGGGGAAGGAGAAAGATGGGCATCACTGCAACGGCTTGAAAGAATCACTTAAGCGCACAACTTAAAAGGAACTTGACAGTACAAGCACAAAGTCAGAATCACCAGAAACCATGACAAACATGATAGGTGACAGCAGTAGAGTTTAGTGGACAGAAAATAAATGTGTATTTTGGCTCTTTTAATGACTGTGTATGACCTTGGCAGAGGCTGTACCTTGGTTTCCTGTACCATGAGCTGGAGAATAATATTTCCTTATCTCAGAGTACTGTTTTAAGAGTTAATTAATTTATGTTCATTAATCACTGTGAGAGCACAGGTAGTAGTATCCATTTACTTTGGAACCAAAAGTGATGTAACAACTTTTTCTCTTTGATAAAGCACAGCACAAGAAAAATATTTTGCCAAGTGAGAACCTTAACTAAGTATCATTTTCAAGAGAAAATAGCTTCAGCAGCTTGTTATTGAAGGGGAGTGACAGCTAACCACGCAAGGACTCTGCACCCTGAGCCAGATCTCTGGCTTACAAACTTCTGGCCTGGAGGCAACATGGCTTTCTATCAAGTCTTCTACACTTTACAATGCAATACCAATGACTAATCCTAGGGAAGAATCCAAAGATTGCAATAGACCTGAAGGAGAAGGAAGTGGATAGCAGAGTTCTCTCTGTTTAGGAACTGTTTACTTGACAAATATTTAGCAAGCTTGGAGGTAATTTTGAGGGAAAAAAGGCATGAGTTCATGTTGAATGTTTTGCTACTGATTAAATCTGAGCCTGGATAAACTGTGTGGCAATGGAGAAACCTGAGATTGTAACAAGGAAACAGTTGGGTAGGATGTGAGAGATTGAAGCCACAGATATTGCCATCCCCAGGAGAAATACCTTAGTATTGGAAATTGAATGGAATCCAATGTTCCCAAACTAATGAATATTTCCCATAATGTACAATATCTCCTAATCTTTACCCCAGAAATTGTCTTGAAAAGCCAAATTTGAAATTGTAATAATTAAAGAAAAGCATATGGGAAAGAAGATCCAAGATTCTTGTCTGGACTTTCATTAGCCTGTCCACTGTAAAGTGTTACAGTGGCTCCAATCAGTATAGATTAACATCCCTACACACATCTCTAGACTGAGAGCTCTTTAAGCATTTTATAGGCAAATGATATCCAAGACACTCAGCTTTGGCTATGCAGCCTGGCCTTATCCTTCAATATTCATTTATTTATACAGCTATCCTGGTGCAGCTTTCCCATTAACTTCACTAAGACAATATATTCAAGAAGTCCTTAAATTATGACTGAACTATCTTGTTTGGCAATGACTTTAACATAAGGAGCAAGAGTTTTGAAAATTGAAAACTTGAAAACAAGTTCTCTAGCTCCTGAGCTGGCCCCTTAATAAAGCAGCACTGGATGCACAGTACTTTTGGGTACTACACTACTAACATAATGGGTCCAGCCAGCCATCAGTAGCTAAGTCAGCTTTGGGAAAAAACGCCTAAGGATGGAAAAAGAACAAATAACTTGTAACACATTTATGTTTTTCCAGAGTAAAAGCCTGCTATACCTTGAGTATTTTTCCATTTGACATGAACATATATTTTATTGCAATGCATTTAAGCTATGGTGTATATCCCTGCTCAGCAATATTGACACCCAAAGGTCAGGGATGCATGAAATGGCCTAGATCCCATGAAAATACAAACCAAATTTGTGGTCAACCAAAGCCCAAGTTTCATATACACATAGAAATAATTGGCCTTCAGAGTTCTTGGAATATTTCCTAGCCGAGTGTTACTCTGTCTTTGTAGCTCTGGTGATTGTTGCAAACTACTGTTCTTCAAAAGAAAAGAAGAAAGAGTTATGTTATTATAAATGTTAAGTCTGCATCAGATAGATATAATTTCTGGTACAATTCCAACAGGTCAGGCTCTGCCAAGACAAAACCCAAAACCTATTTCACATTAAATAACACTGATAGTCTGCATTGCCACTGTAGGGCTGGAGCAGAGTATCAGTAGTTATGAAAATTGACATAACCCCTTCTGTAAGGCTTGGAAACTTCAATAAGGAGAAGAGGAGAGGGAAGAGGAAAAGAGTCAGAGCCATATCTAATGTTATCCTAACGTTTTTCTGGTCACACACCAGACCACAGAAAAAGGCTGAATGTTCCAGGTCAAAATAGCTGGGAAAGTTATGAGTTAAGTGGGTATGATTTCCAGACTCTTGTCCTTGCTGTTTATGCTCAGATATCTCTCTCCTCATCACGTGTGACATTTCAAGCCTGTAATTGCAGATTACATTGTAGGGTGGGAACTCTGCTTACTTAAAACAGAGACATTTATTCTTTCTGCAGTTATTTTTCCAAAATGCTGTAAAAACCTCCAGACTTGTAAAGATAGTCTGTATAATTGCTAGGCCTTCTGGAAAGCAAGGATTGGATTCCCAAACTAGTGGTCTTTTGGCAAATGTAGCAGAGATGAGCACTCAGCCTCTTCAAATTATGACGTGGTATCATAATGTTTTGGTTCATGTAACACTCCCCCATTTGTTCACCTTAATTCCTCATCTGAGGAAGGTGTAATTCAGAGTAAAATCTGGAAAAAAAGAAATCTAAAAATTGATCATTTTCCCTAGAAGAATGAGAAGTTTTCAGCAAAGCCAAGCTCTCTGACAGGATTTGTAGACAGTTAGTGCTAAGAGCAAGAGGCAGATGCAGATTTTGTGCCATGACTACTGACAATGATTTTTCCTCTGTTCCTTGGTAAAAGTGTGTGTTCTGTATATTTATTGTTAATTGCTTCCCTTGGGGCATCCTTGGAGTAGCTTAGTCCTGAAGTAAAGCTTTAATTGCTTTTATTTAAGTGCTGTAAGGTCCACCTGTGTATTTAGGAATATTTTCAAAGAGGGGAGAGCAGGGAGAAAGAAAGAGTTAAACAGTTTTAGCACATTAAAAGCCATTTCAGGAGTAGGGGGATGAAGTAAAAAAACTGGTAAACACAGTTAGGGGGTGATGGACTCATTCCCAGAGCTGTAAAAATTCCTTTAGATTCATAGGCAAAAACCTAAAAATAAAAATAATTGTTTCACTTATGGACATTAAAATGTTCCCTGAGCTGAAGTTTCATTTCAATATTTTGTTCTCCCCCCTCTTCTCAAAGACATTTAAATGCAAGTGGAGTAAGAACAAAGCAGTCTCAAAAATGGCAGTTTTGTCTAGAAAAAGGAAATTATCAGGGGAACTTTGTAGAGTCTCTTCCATTTTCAGTTTTGCTTGGTTCAGTAGATATTTTTATTGCATTAACAGGCAGCAATGGTGTGACTAACTACAGAGGCAGTAACTTTCTTCCTGACACTGTCGTTAACATCACCACCAGCAACTTTGTTACTCCTGTTTCCTGGGGTCATTTGGTCAAGAGGCTCCTCAGACCTCTCTCTCAGCAAGAAGCCAAATTTAATAATCTGACTTCCCTAAAGGCTGGGGGAATTGCCTATAAGCTGGTAGGGCCTGAGGCAGACCTGGAAATGGAAACTCAGGATAATGCGATTAAGGGCTTGCAGGGATAGAGCAAGTCCTCAGACGAACTAAGGCTTCTTGATCAAAACAGACTGAAATTCTCCTGTCTACATAAGTTGTGTGAAAGTGATGATGCTAGACCAGGGCTTGCAGTACAGCTCCATGGCCACCACAGAGGTGGTTTCTCCAGACATTAGCTCAGAAGTAGGGGACTTCCGTGGTTACTTACCTTCACTAAGCATCCAGGCAAGACAGAGCATCTTTGCCATTTCTATGCTATAAAAGCTACTCAGGAAAAACTTCCTAACAGCAAACCTTCAGCTGACACTGACAGTGTCCAGTAATGACTGGAGGACTAGACTTAAGTTAATGAGAGTTAAGCTTTGGGTTAATTTCAACCTCAACTACAAGCAGACACTTTTCTCTCACCTCCCAACATGATACTCTTAGCCCTCAACTCTTAATTTTGGTGGTGAACTACAAGAACTGAAAGAGCTTGATCTGTGCTAATGTTTTCCAGTTCTCTGGTTTTCTCAAAGTGGTATCTGCCCAGAACATGGTTCATGCTGTAGCAGGTGCAAGAGATTGAAGTGACATGAGTGTAAAGAACAGTCTTCTAACTAGCTATGTTGCTGCAAGGGGAAAAAACTCCCTATCATCAGCCAAGATCTCCCAGGAACAATCCTGGCCAACACTTAGTACCAAGAGGGTGCTGAGCTCTCTGAACCCCCACAGGCTACACAGAGCTTCTAGTACCTCCCTTCCTACCTCCCTCCAGGAGGCACATTCTGCTAGTGCTCCCTTCTAGTTCGGAAAGTGGCAAACATTGCAGAGATTAACCTTATAACCTCAGCTAATTCACATCAGTAAAATGGAGCAGGAACCAGAAACAATCAGCATTTGTGGCTTTCTGGGCCTTTAAGCTCATTACTCTGCAGTGCAAACCTACCTTTTTAGTGATTTGTTCAGCTTTAAGTCTGCAGAATTCCAAGCTTTTATGTTATTACAAGCTTTTCTTTACTGACTGTGCCAGCAGGTGCATGAACTGGGAGGTCCACGGCTATGTGCATTTTATTACTTCCAAACAGACCAGCTCTTCTAATTCTTAGAAGTTCTGGAGCTATTATTTAATATTGGGCTCTTAGTGTTACAAGAGCAGAGATGCCTCAATTTTGAGTCTGTAACTACTTTTAATCAAAACAGTTACCAAGTAACTGGTATTTGAAATTTGAGGGCAGGATGGAAAAAGCTGCACACATGGGAAAAATATCAGTAAAAAAAAGAGTATTAAAAAAAAAAAAAAAAAAAANGAAAAAAAAAAAAAAAAAAAAAAAAAAAAACACACACACACCCCCTTGCTAAAAAAGCTATTTTAACTGGTTTTGTCTCAGAAAGATTCCACCCCTGGGAGCACCCTTCTCCCACTTCACAGTAGTAGTAGTTTGCTCCAACATCACCAGGTATGTGCCTCTGCAATCCTGCCTGCTGTTTCTACATGTTTTTGGTTACACAGTATGATTTATCTCCCACAGGAAATGTATATGAAGAGATTGCTATAATCAGTGAGACAGGGCCTTTGAGGAAGGGAAATCAAACTTCAATGCTTCATAAAAAAGACAACTCAGTTGGGTTGCTTTTAAGCTGTGTACACACAGCCCTGCTCAACTAGCCTGGTGTCTACTTAAGTGTTTTAAGAGCAGTGGAAGTCCATTTACAGGAAATCAATTATCAGACAATAGGGATCTACCACAGCAGGAAAGAACACAGGCTTTTACAAAGAACTAACTCTTCTGAACAAGGATGAGCGCCAGAAACAGTGACAGACAACCTTTCCCTTCCTGAAAGGCTGCTGAACAGGACACATACACTCTGCTTTGTCAGAATACTTACATATGGCTCATCTATGGTCAAACCTATTGCTGCTAAGAGCTAGAAGTCAGCAATAAAAATACCACCAGCTTCCACCTCACAAAGAAAATGTTCATCTTTGAAGACAGGGAAGTCCTTTAATATACTTAACATAGAACACTGTTTTCCCCCAGAGAGAAAAAAAATGCAGCTCCCTATGGGACAGCCAGGTCCTCACAAAAAGAACTGCCATTCTTTTAAAAGATTGTGATGAGGAAGAATTGAATCCCATTTTCTTACCTTTTCAAAGCTGGCAAAGATGTAGCATTTTAGATGACAGACTCCAATACTGTCAGTAGGCTGCTGGCTATTTTCTGCATGCACCTGTATGCCATCAAGTCTTTCATAAAGGTACTCCAGCACCCTCTCATCCTCCCAAGTCCTTCCACATTGGTCAATCAGTCAGCCAGCTAACCTGCCCACCCCCTTGCCCAGCAGCTTTTGTAGCCTGTAGGTTGTTTGTGAGTTTAGCTTTATAGACAGCCTAATTAGCTGCTGTGATGAGGATAATTAGGTAATTAGGATCATTTGGGTAGCACAGTGTGAGGCTTTCTAAACATCTCTTTTTAAGAGCTCTGTCAGCCACAGTGTAGTCACTTGCACTAATCTAACAGAAAACAGAAAGCTCATATATCTCTGAGCGTGACTGATGAGGGAGAGCTAACATCTGAGTCAAAGAGCTGAGAGCAAATAGCCTTGAAGCATGATCTGAGAGGGCAGAGCTGAGCACTGATTTGTTATTCACAGCTGAAATACATATGCCATGACAGCTTCCCCTTAGCTCCAGGTTACAAAGTCAAAGCTTGGATCCTGCTATTTCTAACCTGCTGATTTTTTAGCAGAGAGAGTGATTAACTGCTATAAAAAGTGACCAGTGAAGTAGGGGAGTTCTCTGTGCTTTAATGTTCACATCAAAGCTGGATGCTTTCCTGAAAGATACGCTCTAGCCAAATACAGGTTATAAGCCTCCAAGCAGGAGCAACTAACAATTCTATCGTTTCTCCAAAAGGAGGAACCTGGGAATCAATGAACTTTCTCTTATAACCCCTTTTTCTTACTAAGTTTTTCCTATAGTTCCCAAACTAGTTGTACTGAAAATGAAAGAGAGGTGAGATCATAACTCCAAAAAGAGGACCATAGATAGAAAGGTTTGGAAACATTTCCATGTTCCTAATTATAACTGCTGACCACTTTGCAGGAGGTAAATATTCCATATTGCTTCAAGGGGTTAAATGTCCTCCAAAGTTCATGGAGAACTGAAGGCAAGATGTAAACTGGGAAAACCCAGTAATTTTCAGGAGAATCAAATAGCGGAAATGGATATCAAAAGCCCAACTGAATTTCCAACATTCACTGGAAGGGAATATTAAACACTTGCTAGAAGCTGGACTGAGGAGGTGCAGGACCTATGAAGCATGCTGCATGTTTATGGAGGAAAAGGGAAATGTGAATGCTGGTGACTGCTAAGGTTCCTAGGGCATATGAAGAGAAGAGGATTTGGTACAGAAGAAAAGCATTCAGGCAGAGCTGGCTGCTCTGAGCTGCCCCAAGGAACTTTCGTCTCTGTGTCCATCTGAAAATATGAACAGGCTATTAAGGGAGAGGGCTGCAGTGAAGAAACCTTCAGAACCTGCTACATTTACAAGACACAGATAACCCAGGTGTCCCAAAGACAGGGTACAGATACAGGTGCAGATGCAGAATACTCCTTTTTTCTGCGCAGCAATGTGGAAGCCTTATCTAGAGACAGAGAGCAGCTCCAAAGGCACCATGGACAAGAGGAGGCACATGAGCACACAGCTCTCACCAGAGCCAGCTGGCCAGGGCTCAGCCCTAATGGCTGAGCTACACAAAAATGAACTGATATGAAGCTGAAATGCTGGGAATTCACATGAGCGCCTGCTATTCTGGCATCCCACACCTGCCTAGGGGTATAGAGAGCAAAATGCTTTCCTAAGAATTTGGTTCACTGAGTTTTTAAACAAGAGACAGGCAAGGGTCCAATTTGTGTAGTGAAAGCATGTAAGACTCTGCCAAACACAAGCTGAATTACAAGATGCTGGGGCCTGGAGCTGCTGGAACCGAGGTCCAGTCAGCACTAGTGTGTGGGGTGGTAGAAGGCTCTTGACTTCTGCATGAGTGCTGGTTCCTTCTGAGTGTAATTCCTCAAAGAGAAAAGCTATGCTCCCTCTCACTCCTGCAAAGTAGATGAATCCAAGCTTTCCAAGATTTCGGAAGGGCTAGGTATTCTTCTGACAAGCAGAAGTCTTAGGGCAAGGCTAAAAGCCATATCAGTTCTTAGCTTCTTCCAGTAGTCTACTGGGTTCTTTAGATTTATTCCTTGGTATAAAATTTGCTTCAGTTAATTGGACTAGTTGCCCAAACCTCTATTGGCTGTTGCAATCCCTGCAGGCTTTCCTAAAAAACAGCCATGACCTGCTTCCGAATTGCAGTTCAGTGCTCGCTGCATCTCTGCTCTCGAGTGAATGCCTCTAGCTCATTCTTTCCATGAAATCACTCTTGGCTTTTACTTATAACTGAGTGTTGCAACAGACCTTTCTCTGCATCAGTGCTGACTAAAGCTGCCTGTTTTTGCTGAAGTGATTTTCCCTCGCAGGATGTCATTTTGAGTAAATCTTTTTTTTCACAATAATTGGTAGTGATGCTGACATTTTAACAGTTTTGGCTTTTTTTTTTCACAGAGATGAAAAATGATGCTGTGGGTTTGCTCTTCTCTGATTTTTTTGAGTTATTTATTGACATTCTAGTGTCACTCAGTCTTCCAACTGGCATGTCCTAACCTATTGTAGAGGTGTTGTGGCAGTTGCAGTGGAAGGGAAAAGAAGGATGAGTGCTGGGAGAAGAGACAAGTGGTAAGTGGAAAGAAGCACACATCATCTTCATCAAATGAGATAATTTATGACAGAATGGATGACATGAGATGCAATAGTTACATGACTATGACTGCTCTAATGGCAGTGGGAAGATGATTATTTCATTATTTTTATCTTTTTTTTCCCCAAATAATAAGGGCAGTAGTTACTCCGCAATGATTGAAACAACTTGTCTTTTCTGGATGGTGTCTCCTACTTGTGTTAGCATAGTCTAGCATTTGGAACAAAAAAGCACTACTAACCGGATGAGAAGCTCTTGTTTAAAATGTTTTTAAATGACTCTCGTCAAACACTAAAATGGCTGTGTCTCAAGAAATGATGTAAAATAACAGAAATGAAATAAGAATAGATATATTCTTAAGAGAATATTTAATCTTAAAGTATATTTTCTTTTCTTTTTTTTTCTCCTAAAAAGGATATTTTTCTGAGTGTGTGGTTCACATAAGGAAACATTTAATTCTTTTTGACTCTGACTCAGAATGAAAGAAATTTTCAACTTTTGCACTAATCAGAAAAATAAAAGCTGTACCCATCACTAGAACTGCCATGAAAGGGAAGTATTTAGTTGCTACTTGATGGCTGCTATCTTATGTGAGTATGACCTTACACTCCATGTGAATATTGAAGTTGCCTGACTGGAAGAGTCCAAAATTGTAAGACTCTAGGTTTTTGTCTCTAGTTAAGAGCCAGCATCTACTACTGTATTTAATAGTTAAGGTTCATCTTTAACCCTTCCTGTTTAAGACTCTGTATTTTTTTCAGAATGAATATTATCAATACCTATTATGAATGTAGATATTACTGTTATCACTCTTTCTGAATTCTCTCTCTCATCTGGCAATAAATTCCACCATACAAAAATAAAATATAAATGAAAAGTATTTCCTTTTACTGAATTGCCCTTTATTTTTTACATTATGAGGCAAAGAGAGCAGAACTTCCCAGTCTCCTTTCCTTGACTTGTTCATTGCTCATATAGTGTTATCTTGTATGTTCTGCTTTTCTCCTTTCTGGAAAAAAAAAGTACATTTAACAATCTCTTCTCAGAGATTTTTCTTTCAGGCTTTTTGTTACCTTCACTACCATTCTTGAAATTCTTCGTTCTGCCACGTGCTTTTTGAGACAAGTAACTAGGAATGCACATTAGAACTTCCTGGAAATTTGCTGTGTTTTCATCAGGATGATGAAAATGATTTAAGTTGCAACAACTTACGATGAAAGGTACGTTCCATTTTCCGACTTAGAACAGCTGAAAAAAGACTTGATACAGCTGACATTTTAACTTTGTTTAAAAATAACCAGTTTAAAAATTATGGGTTCAAAATTATGTTTATTGCATATGATAAATTTACCATATTTATGCTCGCAATTAAAATGAAATGCTTCCAGATGACAAAAAGAACAGATTTTACGAACCCAAAGGAAGATTCTTCTCCAAATAATTTCAGTATAAAATTTAGGCACTCAAATTGTTTGCCCATTTCAGGATCAAAAAAATGTGCAACATGAAAAACTTTAATTTCCCTCCCATGAGTTCATTATTGATTTGCTATAATGAAATTATAATACTGTCTTTGCTTTTTTTCTGTTCTGTCTCATGTACAACTCATACATTGTTTGCCTTTTGACCTTAGCTGTATATTCCTTCCTTTCCATCTACTGTTGGTATTTCCAAAGAGTCTGTCAAGTTGGTAATGGAACTGATGATGCTTCCAGCACTAAAAGAAAATTATTCCTGTGCTGAAATGTGCATATGACAATTAGGACTGTGATTCTTGGCTAGATGGTTTTGTGTACATTAGTCAGGGAAATTTCACTCACAAGATGCCACATATACTTGTTCCTGATCAAATTCTGACCTTCAGGGACAAGGTCTGAAATTGTCTCTTATACTCTTGGCGCATAAAAATCTTGTGGAAAGTTAAAAAGTCAAGTTTTTATTTGAGTGAAAAAACACTTTGGCTTATCCTATTTCAAGTGCCACAAAGAGCTGGCTTGATCACAGGTGCCTGGAGGGAGATTTGCTTTGAAACATCTCATGAAGAGCCAGCAGTGCCCTCAGATCAGGCTTTTGGGAGGCAGTCACTGGCCAGGAGCTCTCACTTGCAAGTGTCAAGGGCATCTGCACGCAGAGCTGATCCTTGGGAGTCAGACGGACACTAGTGTTTGCTGGGGCATACAATGTCCCCTGTCCAAACACATCTCCAGGAGGCCATGGTGTAAGCAGGGTGCTGCTCAGAGCCCTGAGCAGACCTCAATCTTCAGCAGCTGGAGTGAAGCTAGTGCTTGTCCCTGGCCTGTGACGACAGTGCACTGACAGCTGGAGGAACGCGGTCCCTCGCTGGAGGCTGCGAGGGTGGGCACTACCTGGGCAGTGGGCAGGGCTTTCCTCTGAGCCAAGGCAAATGAAACTTTTTGGCTGTTTAACTGAAACTTTAATTTTACATACTTCAGCAAGTCTACCAAATACTTCACTGTTGAGACAGCTGACCTTGCAGCAGTTAAATACTATTAACTTGTAGAAAACAATGAGAGATCTTGGTGTGACAGGCATTTTGAACAGAGACTGAAGTGTGGGCAAACGCATCATGAACTATGAGAAGAAATCAAGGCCCTAAATCTGTAAAGTATCTAGGATGCAAAGCTCCTACTAGTTCTGGGAGGAGGTAATTTTGTCCAGAGCACAACAGAATTTGACCCAATGGGCTATTTTAGGAGGTCAGACAGCCCTTGCCAGCCTGTTCTCCTTGAGCTGTCAGACCAGAGTGGGGATCTCCAGGTGTTATTAATGCTGAAAGCTTTTTGCTTGGACTAGCATGGAGAGATAGGGATGTCTCCTGGGAAGTTAAAAGGCTGCTTTGCACATATAAAAGATGCTTTAATACTGTTCCATGGAGATTCATCTTGTTTCTAATTTATCAAAACTAATATGTACCTCAGGGGCCCCTGGCCTGTTGCCGAAGCTGCCTTGCCCATCTCTCATTAACAAAAAAAAAAAAAGAAAGTTTTGACATCATCATCATTTCATGAATGAAGCAGATTAATGTAAATAATTCTGTAAGTTTAATGGGGTCCATATTTACAAGCATTAGTCCTACTCTGACCCCATATTCTAGACTCCTGCTGACCTGAGGGTTAGCCTTGTCTGAAGATAACATGAATTTCTACACCAGTCTCCGGATTTATTCAAGCCTGTGTTGACTTTCGGCCTGTCTGCCTAAAATACACATGGAGAAGGACAGATTGCTTTCTGCACCAAGTGCTGTCTGAAGGAAGTGTCTGCTGAGTTTTTGGTTCTGGGCCAAGTTTCCTGCTGTCTAGCATTAGAGCTTTGGCAAGGCAGTCTGGGCCCTGTCACAAGGAGAATCTATAAAAATGTTTTTCCTTGTCATCACACGTAATTAAGGACAACATTTTAATCAGGCTGCTCCCACTTAATTGCAGTGCTTTATGTTAGCTACCACGGACCTGCTGTTTTAAATAGATCCAGTGCATTTGTCAGACAGGTCAAGCTAGGAAGATGAAACCTCATTTGAGATATGGAGAAGTCAATTATTTTGTAAGAAAGGAATGTGCTCATGTCATGGTGTGTTACAAAATAACCATAGTTAGATGCCTGAGAAATTGAATGCTGTGGTACTGGAAGCAGTCAGATTTAAACTCTGGTAGCTTGCTGAGGCTTAAGTGACCACATGGAGAGCTGAGGCTTTCAGAATCAAGTCTATGGACCGGGCAGGAAATTTTGATTGATTGGTTGATTGACAGTTTTTATTGATTTAAATTATAAACAGAGCAACTAAGAGAAGCTGTAGTTGCCCCACACTTGAGAAATCTTCCTGAAAACTTAAGACCTGATTTCATTTAAAAAAAAAAAAAAAAGAAACCAGGAACGGTAATCTCTTCTCACGCTTTTATCATTCTCAATGCCAAACACTCCAAAACCCTTTGATGAAGCCTTTCTTTGCAGCAGATGCCTCAGAAGGCACTATTTTTAGACTTGTCAGCTCAAGGCATAGGAGGGAAGAGCATTTACCAGCATCAGAGAAGCCATCCTGAAAACCTGTCTGTTTAACAGCCAAAAGGATCTCAAAGAAGCACTCAAGCAATTTAGTTCATGAAAGGAGACAATCCTTCTCTTGTAAGGCCATAGTGACTTCTACAGCTTGCTCCAAATGCTGTCCAGAAGCCAGCGGGTAGACCTGATATCCCAAGCTCCCTGGGAAATGACCCGGTATGTGATACATTCTGCTCCAGCTTCAGCTTCTAGAGTGCAGCCTGTTACAGGGTTATCAGGGGACAGGTATAGGCCAGACATTTTTAAGAAGTGTATCCTCCTGCTAGTGCCACTCACCACATCTTGTGTTTTGGAAGCTCTCAGGAAGGAGTCAATGCAGCATAAGAATATTTACTTCAAAAGATGCAGCACTCTGCCAGAGATGCTGGTGCTGACTGCTGAGCTAGAGCCGGGGTGCTTGCTCATTTTAATAACACCAGTCAGTTGTTTATGCTGTATTTCAGCTAAGTCAGGCTTCCCATTAGGAAAAACAGGGAACTGTTGATATTCAGACAAAAGGTGGACTAAGACCAGTGCTGTTTCCTCTGTTTAAGTATACTAGCATGCTACAATTTGCCTGAAAGATATGAGGGACAGTACAACTCCAAGCTGCAGATTTCCACAGGCAGTTTCCAAATGCAACTGGAGCTACAGTTTCAGCCTAACTGGTGGACAGCCAGGTGGAGAGAGATGTCCTTTCACCTACAGCTGCTGTCTCTGAACAGTCACTCGCATCTTTCATCTTATGTGATGGCCTGTGTTGTGACCCGCAAAGCAGTCTCCCCGGAATGGACAGGATTGGGCCTAGCTGTGATCCCTTCTCCATGGCACCTATTCAGGCTTCAGAAGTGTTTCAGAGGTTGGAAGTTGGCCGGAAAGCAATGCTAAGCTCGCCTGTGTTCTGCCTGGCTTGGCTGAGAGTCCCAGAACGATACCAGACCGCAGACATCAGTTCCCTCGTGTTTGTTGGAAGGGTGATCACGTGAGCCTGCTCAGGAGAGGGAGAGCAGGTCAAATGTTATGGGACCCTCAAGAGTTTCAAAAATTCAGTGCCCTGGGGTTCCTGGTTTTCCCTTTGGTGGTCAGTTCAGATTACTAGAAGTCAGGCCTGCCAGGGTGTTGATTTCTTGTCAATGATTTTGGCCATCTCCCATTGGAGACCTCTTTCCAAATTCTTTTCACACACATATTCACAGGAGAGGGATAAATAACTGAACTGGCCAGAAACAGAAGACAGGAAAGTCAGCAGTGGAAATCCCCTTTTGGCAACTGCCCTGTCTGTGGATGAATGCCGAAACCAAACTGTGCAAAGGGAACATTAATACTGCCAGCACTGGGCTCCACTGGACGCTGTGTACTGGACCATGTTTCAAGGACATCTGTAAACTGTCTTTGTAGTATGTCAGGTACTTGAGTGCACTGCAGAGGATTTACATGTAGGCATGGGTAAGTTGCAGAGCTGGTCATCTTTTCACACTGGGATTGTAGTAAGACTTCCCAAAAAGTGAACAGTCTCACAATGTTAGGATTCAGTCTCATATTCTCCTAATCTACCTCTCTGCAAAATCTCCTGGTGAGTGTACTTATCTTTGCAATGAAATAAAATAGAAACACTTGCAAGAGTTATTATGGTATCTCTGCAGGAAAATATCTCTCTTCAGCTAGGCCTCAGTGGCAGAAATGGACAAGCAGAGCCAGTTACTTCTTATGCTACTCCAGCTTGGCCATAAGCTCTGGATCTCTGCAGAACTGACCTAGAATGCAGATATACACCTGAAGTCCCAGGAACCCAAATCAAAATTGCAAGGGACAATTGATTAAACTAATGGATCACTGATCTATTATTATTTTTCATCGACTTGGAGTTCTTGAACTCAGCTATGATAAGCTCTCCTGAAAGTAAACTACTCTTACTACAATGAGGGTACAGTAGTGCCCAAAGCGGAGCAGTGCACTTTAAGTATCAGCAATCCTGTTATCTCAGTTGGTCAGCAGGGCACTGTGCATGTGACTGAATTCTGCTTCTGCCTCTACCACTGATGTGATCTATAATTTGAGGAATTTGCTTTATTTTTCTGTTCCTCAATCTCCCTTGCATTTCTGTCTTCCTTACAATGTAAACTTAAGGACCTGAATCTTGCTCAGGGCTTTCAGGTGCTCCTGAAAATAATAATAATAAAAAACCCCAAAACTGTAATAGCAGAGCTCCTTAGAAAGCTTATTATTGCTCCATTAACAAACTGTCACACCTCATCAGAGAAGCACAGATAACATTTGGCTAATGTGACACATCTTACATACTTCCTTTTGAGCTGGGTGTTTAAGATCCCCAGAATATGGTTTTAATGAGATGTTAATTTGCTGTACTCACACTTCATGGCTCAGTAGACAGTCACAGCAGATATACCAGGTGTAAATCACAGCAGGTAGGGCAGAGACCTGAAGCCCAGAAGCCGCTTGCATTTAATCACTTCTTGTCTTAGCAAAGATTCTTGAGGGATGCCCCAAGAACACCAAGTAAGCAGTGGGTCTTAGTCTGGCAAGGTAAAACCAGACACTTTCAGGTGAGGAACAGCAGCCCAGCTGGACCACTCCTCTGTTGTGCACCCCTTGTGTGGTAGTCAGTTACTTTTTGCCTACCAATAAACTTGAAGCAAAAATGACATTCCTGGAGAGGAACATACAGATGATGCCACTGAAAAATAGGTTCTCAGTTTGCATGATATATGTACACTGCAAGGAATGGACACGTTTTCCATGTCTTCTGGTCACTATCAGCAACCTAAACAGTTTGTTGTTGGCCCTATATTATCAATGGTTCCTTGAGATTCTTATTTTGCTTGATAAAAACCTGGTCAAGAGGATCAGTTTTATACCTGCTGTTTCCAAGAAGGTCTTAGAGAATGGGATGGAGAAATAAAAATCACAACACAAACACTGCTGAGGCATCAAGTGCTTAGAGAATCAAGGTGGATCAGCATATTTCACATTGTCATCTACCTCTTCAAGCCAGCAGCTGATTTCTTGGCTCTGAGTAACTCTCTCTCTTTGGTACTTATTCAACATACAACTATCTCTTTAGATTTATTTTTCTAATGGCAAGTCAAAATATGGTTTCAATTTCATCAGAACAAGTCTTATTTATACAAGTGTTCACAGTGGAGTTTTATGGTCTTTTCTGAGTTGAATCAGACCATTACACTGAACTATTCAGAAGTTTGTGCCGTGAGTGCTGCAGCCAACGCTGATGGACAGGGAGTGCACCTTACACTCAGCTCGTTCCTCTTTCTTTCCCTTCTTCATTACCACCACGGGAAATAACTGGGGAAGAGCCAGAAAGACTCCTTAGGGCTTGTTTCCAAGTTAGGACCTGGGATGCGGCCAGGTAGCTTTCAGTAAGATGACAGGGAGCCAGTTTCCCACAAACCATTTTAAGAACGCACCCGCATCTTCCCAGTCCAGTCTCCTCGTAACTGCAGAGCATCCACATGCACCCACACCCACACCGAGAACAAAGCAGAAGGACAGATGGTAAAGCAATCATATATAAAATATGGGCGGTCCTGAATTTCAGTTTGCTTCAGTGTTTTAGACTCTTCCCTTTGAGAATTCATGTGGATATATCAGTAAAATGCATACAATTATTGCCTACTGTCATGGCCTGACTCAGTCTGCAATCCATGGACTGGACTCTGCCTCTATTTTCCCCCTTTTTCTCTTTTTTTTCCCACCATTTTTTTCTTTTTTTCCCCTTTTCCTCCTTTTTCTTCTTTCTTATTTTCTGTATTCCCTTTTTTTCTTCTTTCTTCTTTTTCTTTCACTAACTCTTTCTGCTTCTCATGAGAATGAGTTTTTATTTATCCATCTGCTTGTGAAATGTGAGTTACATCACAGCTCACCAATTACTCCTGTCACTTTTCCAGTCCCCTTATCAGCAAACAGAAACAAATGAGGGCAGCTAAGCACAGTGAGAGAGACTGAGTGTGCAAACACTTCTTGCACAGAGGCTTGTGTACTAAACAGATGGAAGCTTTTTCTTCCACTGAAGAAGTTCCTGTATCAGTAGCACTACTTAGTGTTCAGATAACCAGCTGCTTCTTATAGTTACTCAGTCCCAAATATATCAAAAAACATTTCAAATTGGGAGTGACTGAAGTGTTATGCTATGTCAGTTTTGTTAGAAAATTGCTGCCAAATAATAGACCAGAATACTCCTCATAGTCTAATTATAAGCAGCAATTTGCCCATCACTCCTGAGCAGAATGTCAGCAACAAGCTGTAAAGCAGAGTAAAACTGTGCTTCAGAATTTGGCAGGTTAGTTCCTTAGCATGCACTTCCAGGGAAATGGTGCTTTAAATCCTACCAGCATCATGCTGCTCAAAATCAGAATAGCAGTTTCTCAGCTGACAGGCCAAATCACACTGAAGTGCTTATGATTATTTTAGTTTTTCCACTAAAAGATGTAATAAAATGTTCTTTGATTGATGTCCTTTCTTTCATTTTGTTATCCAAATTTTTATTTAAAATAATTAAAAGAATCATAAAGATTTTTAAAAAGTAAAGCCCTATATTTTAGACCATATTATTACAAAATTTTATTTTTTTCTCAAGTATTTTTTTAATTTAGTTGATATGAATTTATATGAACTTGTACAGAATTTCAGTCATCAAAAAATATATTTTTGATGGAAATTAAGACACTATGCTTTGCTCAGCAACAATTTCACAGAGGAAAGCAGAAGGGGATTGCTTTGAGCACTTGAAGATTTTGATTTTAAAAATGCTCTTTAATATAATTTTCGTCTGCTATTTTTTCCAGTTCCTCAAATAAATATGAGCCTGTTCAGTGAAGCTAGCAAAAGTGAATTTAACCATGACTTAAGCATGACTCTACTCATAATCCCAACTCATTTCTGTGTCTGAATAAACACACAACTCAGCAGCACATCTTTGGAATTCATCCCTCTCCAAGTCATAGCTCTCACTAAAATATATTGCTCCCCATATAAACAACAACAGCTAGAATTTTTAAACCTCAGTTAAAATGTGAAAACAAAGCAGGAATCCCTCTTCTAGCCCTTATTCTGTTTGATTTATGGTCAAAAATACGATGTGTCTCTCAACAGGAGGAGGTCACAAAATGGTCCGCACTAATATCAGAGCCTGTGAAAAAATGCATTGTTGTTTGGTTAACCAGTGTCACACAATTAAGCAACACTCAGAAATCAATTAGTCATACTTTACAGCCAAAATGGCATGTTTTCCTAACTGTGCTATAGATGTTTTATTGCCTCTTGAAGCTCCTATACTAGTTTTAATCAAGATTTTTTTTAACATACAGTCCTATATGACTTTAAAATTATGATTTTTTAGGGAAACAAAAAAAACCAACAAAAAAACAACAACAACAAAAAAAAACTTGTCAAATCTGGAAATGATAGAGTTCCTACAATATCCAGAACAGCTTTAGGACAATTACTTTTGTATGCCTTGATCTGTTTTTGCAGAAGTTTTCAGGTCTTTTTTTTTTCTTTAATTTAGCTTAGATGCAGCTGTGAAAACTGGATTCTTCTTTTGAACTCCTATATTTACATTTGCTTCTGGCAGCCCCGAGGAAATGTGATTGTTTTAAAACTTGCTGCAGACTTCAAAAAGCTTTAATATAAGTGGCCCAAAGTAACGTATACTCCAACGGATCTGGAGGCCCATACTTCCCTTATCACTGTCTGCAGTGATCAGGTGATGCTGGAGTGCAAATATGGCACAGGTATGTTAGTAATTTCTTGTGATTAAAGCAGCTAATAACAAGACTGGTGAGTAAAGGTTTCTGAGATGGATCAGACTTTCCCCAAGGTCAGGACTATTTGTGCTCCAGACGCTGCTGCTGATCTATCTAGCAAGATGACATACAAAGATGTGGTAGAAATAGCACATAGCTTAAGATACATAGAAGCCAAAGGTGAACCAGTCACGTTAGAGGCTTGAGGGGTGGCAGCCCCTAGACTCACATGAGCTTGGCCCCCATCAAGGTGACACGCATCAGCCTACAGCAATACGGGCAGCCTGGCGTCCTGGGGGACTGGAGCGCTCTCATATCTTGCTCTCTGCATAGCATGCTTGGAGGTGATCTTTTAACCTCAGCCCTAGACCAAAGAAGAGTAGTTGCAATCCTAAACTCAGTCCTAACCAAAGAAAGACTTAAAATGAATCTTTGTCTGATAGCTAATGTAAATCAGCACCCACTTAAGCAGTCATCACTAGGCTAAAATTAACAGAGTTCTCTGCCGTGTGATAGTGCAAAATGTTGCTCGTGCTCCCTCCATAAAGAGAGCTGTAGATTGACTCTTCAAAAAGTCCTAGGCTGGTAATATGGGTGAAATGCGGATGCGTTACCTCAGAAAAAGTTTTGTATGTCAGCATCTCTTCCATATTGTTCAATTAACAAAATAGCTGTTCATATTCAGGTCAGCTTCCTCTTGTTTACTTCTAGAAGGAAGAAGCCGTCTGTATGCCAGGCTTTCTTTCCTTTTCTTTCTAACTTGAGGGAACGACCAAAATCTCACAGTCAAGACATAAAAAAGCACTGTGATGTGTTCAAAAACAAGGAATTGAGCACTAAATATTCTGACTTGTGTAGTTGTAGGTACATGATGGTCCCAAGAAGATGGGGATTCATGGTGAGATGCTCTGTCCTACTTCCAAACCCAAAATTATCTCCTTGGATTCAACTCCATGAGCTAATGAGATGATAATATTACCCATGCCATCAAGCCAGCTGGCACTTGATTTTTTTTTTGGTATGTTGATAAAAATCACAAGCAGGTCTGCAGGTTCAGTGAGAACTCTTCATCTTCTACCCTACTGTAACTTCATTAGCTATGTCAAGTGTAAACAGGAGAGTTACTCTTACTGCAATAGCCATACAGTAGCTTTCAATATGGTTCAGTCTGCTTCTCTCTTTGCACTTGGTTGCTGGGTGCAGGAAAAGAGTCTGATTGTGTCAGGAACCATTTTAAGTCTCAGTACAGCGTATGCCCTGACTGTCACTGGACAGGAATGTGTGTGGGCCACGGATTGCTTTCATCAGCAATATTTGCTGATCACTGTGGTGCTTACAGTGGCTGAAGATCACAGCACTGCTCGGGGGAATATGTCAAGGAGCATTTGGGAGGTAACCGTCCAGAACGGCATGATCTTGTGTTTGAAAGAGGAGGAGATGAAGGTCAGATACTACCAATTCCCTTCGCAGAACAGAAGGGAGATTTTGATGAGAAAAAGAGACAGCAATATGTAGTCACTACTCCAGGAAGAGGGATATGAGAAGTCACCATTTTCATTCGCTTACTATGCTGACCTTGCTATGCGAAAAAGCATCACCTACCTGGTGCAATGAGGTCTTGATCCATTAGGATGCAGATAGTATTATTTAAAGGGTTAAAATAGATTTATCTCTCTAGAGATGGAAAGGGCTGCTTGAAACATCTCTGTAACATTTAACAGAAAATGCAAGGAACAAAATTCTGCATTAACTATGATTGAATGGAATCCATAGTGTTATCCTAAACAACTGAGAAAATATGAAACAGATCTTTTTTTTTTCCAGAAAAGCTGCTCTTTAAAATACCATTTTTTTGTTTTATTAAAAATCTTCTAATGTTCAAAGGAAAAATATTTGAAAAGATTAGGAAAACACCCTCTTCCCACAGCATACCTAGGTGTGCCTTCACAGTGTACCTCGCTCTACCCTTTCACAGAAGCGCACGCAGCCAACAGCTGTGAGATGCCCCATGTCCCACAGCTGGGAAGCAAAGTTCTGGCTCTGACAATCTCCTTGAAATACTCCAAGTTACCTCACAAACTGTGGCTGTGAAGAAGCTGTGCATATTCCAGTCCTCCTCCAAGAGTGCAATGATTAAAACTCTGCCTTCTGGGCAGTATGCAAGAGGCCTGTTTGATCTCTTGTTTGTATGTTATTTCCACTCATCCCCTTCCAGAGGAACTTGCTGTCCTGTTCAAGAGAGTCCTCCCTCCCGGGACACAGCACAGACCCTTGGTGGGTGTTCCTCTGCACACATGTTTCTGGATAACACGTTTGCCAAAGTGAAGCACACACTCCCTCCACATTACTCCTGTGTTTTATATTGGGGATTTTAGCGGCTGCACTACATGCTTCTGTCATTTTCAGTAAGGAGGGATTGATAGAACACAGGAGTCCCTATCTTGAAAATATCACTTTTCTTCTCCTTAAAATATGCAGAACAGTCACCTTGAGCTAGACATGAGCCAGAGCTGGATGCCTAAGATTCAGATTTTGGCTGTCCTCTGGATCCTGAGCTTTTGGTTCAGGCTTGCTTGATACCAAGCTTTAAACTTGCGTCAGGACAATCAAGCCATGGCCAGCTTTTGCTGTCTCTCTGGGCCAGTGGCTGGAAACGACTGGTGGTTCTCTTCTGAATTGCTCTTGTTTTTGCAGCACCTCCCTACCAGTTCTTGATATTCCCTTCTTTTGCTGCAGTGAAGGATGTCATGAGTCCTCAATAAGATGTTCAGAAGATTCAGGCTCATTATGTGTTGCTGACTTCCCCTTGTTTTCTCTTCTTTCTCTCCTAGATACTCCCACGGCATCTATCAGGATTAAGACTAAACCTGGATTTTTATCTTTCGCTATTGGTAGTGACAAGGTTGCTCTAAACATATCTCTTCACTTCTATAGTTTCCATTTCTGACGTCAGTGTACACAGAAAGTAGAAAGTCTTCTTCCTGAATTTAGATAAGCTCCCAGAGACCAGTAATCACTCTCTCTAGTCCCTGACGATATGAGTTTACTGTCAGTATATCGCAATGCTGCACCACACCACACTGGTCACTGGTAGCTGAACAGCACCATGCAGTTCTTCCAAACACCAGCAAGTATTACCCCTCTCTCCAGTCATCCATGCCTCTGGCACAGCTCTTAGCAAAGCAAGGGGCAGCTCCCACAAGGATGGTGGTTGCGCCTCTCCTCTCTTCATAGCACCTCTGGGTCCGAGTCCCTGCCCTCACCCTCCCTGGGGCCAGCACCCCGCACAGCTAATATCGTGAGTGAAAGCCCATGGGGCTTTGGGCTGAGCCTTTGCAGGCACATTGTCATCACCCTTCTGTGATGACACAGTTGGTGACATCTTTACTGAACAAGAGAGTAAAAGATTATGAGCAAATAAGAAGGACCGAAGGAGTGAAATACTCAGTTGGTTGCTAAGTCATCCTTACGCCTGCCGCTATGTGCAGTCACTGGGGGAGCAAGCTGTAAACTGTTTCTTATATCTACGGCCAGGTTGTGTATTCAGGCATTGCTTCTGGAGCACCTGCATCCTCCCCTGTAAGTCTATGACACTGCTTGTTTATACTCTGTGCTAGCTAGTGTTTGTGCCCTTATCAAATGGCAGAACTGGAGATGAGTACATTTGAGTTAGGTCCCAAAACCTCAGTTTTGGGAGGCATATTTTCACCAACTGATCTGAGAAGGAAGAGAGAAATTAAACTTTCTTGATGTTCTGCCCAAATTATTAGTTCCTTAATTTCCATCTAACAATTCTAACTAGACATCCTGAGAGATCTCCAGGTAATTTCTTTTCTTCTTGTAGTGTCTCCCCTTCGGATACCCAAAGATGCTTGTCTTAGTACTCTGCATATTGTCCTTTCCCTCTTGTATTCTGTCCAAAATATAATACACTCAATACTTTTGATATCTCTCCACATAAATCAGTTTCTCTAGCCTCTCAATCATTTTTCTGTGCTTCTCTAAATTCTTTCCCATTTGTTCTCACTACTGTTGCTGAGCTGTCCAGAACTGAATGCAATATTAATATTCCACACACTGTATATAGTGCCTGTCAAGCAAAGATTAGGAGTTTTATGAAGATTGATTATTTAAACTTCCCAATACCTCCAGTGATCATGGAGTTAGTGACTATTATTACTCAATTCCACTCATCTACTTATCAAGGTCAATTCATGTTTTTGATGGTTGAGTGAAATGTTAGCTTTTCTAACCCTCACCACAGTGAAGGGTAAAGCAGTAGACTTTGGCATCCATCCACAATAAGTCTTGTATTGCAACAGCATTACAATGTTTGTATGCACTTAATGGAGCTGCCAGCTCTGGCTGGAAGTCTCAGGAGAGGTCCCACAACCAGCATACAGTGAAAAGAGATGGCTGAGAGAACAGCAGACAAGAAATGTTTATGAGAAAGCGAGGGCTCAAATCCTTGTTCCTCTCTGATACCTGTATTTGTTCTTTATTTCCCCAAAGGGAAGTGCCTCAATGCTGCTGATGGGGTGCATAATAGTACATGCCATGTTGCCCGTCCAAGGTTCTCCATCACTTCTTTGGTCTTAAGTCAGCCTCTGTGTCTTTCCAGGCTGATACTCAAAACTAAGGACCTGTGATATTTAAATCCTGCTACTCTGCTTACATTGAGTAAAATACTTTGTAAGGGGTAGATACAGTTAGAACTGGAATTATAATAGGACAAATAGCCCTATCTTAAAGCTTATTGCAATAAAAACAAACAGCATTTTGTGGCAGTGTATGCTAAACTGAGGATATTTCCATGTATGGTGTTGAACAGTCAGCTATAGTTCCTACAGATAGCTAGACAGGAAAACCAGATTTCAATTTTTGGAAATCTTTATGAAATAGCAGGAGTGGAAAAATGTCTGGACTCTGCTTGGTATATATCCTTATTGTGGTCCAATTTATCTATTAATAATTTATGTGCCTAGCTTATCAGAGGACTGTCTGTGAAAAGATAAAATTTCTTAACCAGGAAGGTGTATAATATCTGAGCACCCCTGTTTACCTCAAACTTGCTCAAAGTGTAGGGAAATTTCTGAGAAATTTTGTAGAACAACAACAAAATGGCATCTATGTGATATATAGTCAACTTTTAATAAAGGAGTAGACATGCTTTAGTAGACAAACTTTCATATTCTATATGTGTGACAGATACTCAGATAAAGCCCTGACTCCACCATATACTACATGTAGTTCAATATGAATTTCCAGTGAAGGGTCGGTGAAGGGTCAGGATATTTGCATCCTGGTCACTGAGAGACGATGTGACTTTTTGGGCATGGCTACGCTTGCGGGCCTGTCCTGCCCACTCTGCAATCAGTCATGTTGCCATATTTAAGCTTTGCAAGTCTGGCACAGTGCTTGAATTTATCAGATACCATGGCACAGAATGTGGAATGACCAGAAAAAATATAGATGATTTTCTGGGAATGAACAGAAAAATGTCTCCTATGCAAACGTAAGTAAAAAGCAGCAATCAATTTCCTGACTAACACAGTTACAGAGGTTACAGATTATTACAAATATTACGGGTTATTACAAATATTAACAAGATGTTTACCTGTAATATTTGAATGTTCCTGGGCAGGCTATATTCTATAGGAGTGGCACCTACTTAATCTTTATCTGACTTAGGATGCTCATGTATTAAAACATCACCAAATATGCACTTCTCTTTGCCTCATTCCAACCAGACATGCAAGTGTATCTGAAATTAATCAAGGAAATGGTTGGCCCTTCTGTATTTGAATTTCTTTTGATAGAGGAACCTTCACAGTGCAGAGGTAGTGGTTTCTGTAGCCACAGAAGCATGATGCAAAAACTCAGGGCAGGCACTGATTAATGTGGCAGGAGGCTGTAAATCAGGATGATTGCTCAAGAGCATCTGCACTGATTTCCTGGCTGTGCTGGGAGACACCAGCCGCACTGGATGGACAGTGTGGCCTAAACTAAGTGGAAGTTCAAAATCAGACCTCCTCTCTGAAAGAACAAGTGATAAGAGTGAGATATGGGAGTGGAATTATGGGTTGCTAACAACCCTCAAAGGCTTCTAGCTTTAGTTCTGAGAGTTATCACGGGCTAGAAGTTTATGGCAACAGGTTTCCTCAGGAAAATATATCTATTTTACACACACAGATGAGGGAACTTTGAAGAATTGCCATAGAAAATTTACCCGTATAGAGTGCTTTCCAATATTTTCTAAAATAAATGGAAAGACACCAGTGGTTTAATTGTGTATAGTCCATCTTCTGCCTCAGAAAGGTTCTCTGCTTCTGCTAGACTCATAAAAAAATGCTTCTAAATATGCATCTCTTAATGTGCCAGGTAACCTCTGTTCTGTGTCCAGACATTATTAATCTCAATTCTATCACTAATTTGCTGATTTAATGACTTCAGAACATCTTCTAGCAGATTATTATGCATATAGGAAGGTAGTATTGGCTTTGCATAGCTTGTTCATTTTTTCTCAGAGGTGAAAAGCTGCAACAATGTATTTCAGATTCAAGAAAGACACAAGGAGAAATTGATGACAGAATTTCATCAACACTATGCTGTGAAGGAGACATCAACATTAAGTAGACCTTTCCTGCACAGTTCACCTACTCTGAGGCTATCTTACATTCCCCCAAAGGAACAGATTTTGAAGAGTACTGAAAGGAAGATTTGGGGCTGTACTTTCAACCAAATTTTCCTACAGTTACACCAACAGAAATACTGTATTCTTGTATGATACCACATTTATCAGAGAATTAAATCTATACACTATCTGTACCAGTCAAGGATTTGGGCATTTTCACACAGTTTCTCCCAAAATGCAGCTGCCTTCTTGCATACAACATTTGGTGGCAAATGTAGGCAAAAACAGCATTTACATGTGTTGGTCTTTAAGTATCAGCTTGGATTTAAAGGAGCGATAGTGGCTAGAAACATTATCAACAACAGTGTGAAGCGATCTGCCTTCAGGATATTATTTCTGTACATAGAGCATTAGTGTTTGGAATATTGTGCAATCCATGACTGAGAAACTCTCACCTCACTGGTTAGCATTTGATGTCTCAATGAGGCATGAAGACAGCAAATCCCTTGGTAGTTAGCAGGAGACATTGATTCATTTCATGGGTCTCAAGAGGGCAAAGACCAAACTTAATAACCTGAGAAGTGAACGTTTTGAGAAGTCTGATGTCGAGCTGGGCCTCATATTTGAGCTGCTGACGCTTACTCAGCTGAAAGTTGTTCACTTTGTAGAAATTTCTGAGAAGGCCAAAAATAACAGCACTCTGTTCTTCTTTGGAAATGCTAATTCCCTACCCCTTTCCTTTCCATTCAAGAGTTCAAGATGCTAAATCAAGGGCCCAACCTAACCTCTGCTCTCTCCCTTTCCACCTTTGAAATTAAGAGAAGGACATCAGTGGACATGAATCATACACACAGTGATACTGTCAAGTGTGCTTCATTGTAGACCATCCCATTAATGTGATCCCATTAACAAGGTACCCCATGTGCCCCACTCGTTGCTTAGCTCTGGTTTTTGAGACAGACTGTTGGCTCTCTCCTTCCCATGACTATGTCAGCAGTATTCCGGGGGGTCTGAAAACTATTGCTCCCATCAGCTCAGTCCCCCTTTTTCCAGGAAGAGTAATAGTTAGAAACTAGGAGTTGAACCAGTGGGAGAGGTGAAAAGGCAATCTTTACGCACAGCTTCAATTACAGAACTTGAAATTTCAGTGGGAAATAACAATTACTTACTGAAAAAGGACAAATGCAAGTTTTTTTGCAGGCAATACTTGAGAATTTCAGACTTCCAGTCTTCCAAGGGGAATGCAAAAGAAATAAAACTAGCAAGGAAAGCAGATTTCCCATAGATGCTTCTATTTCATCAAACCTTTCCAACCCAATTTTTTTGGAAACCTTTCCACTCTTCATTGCTGAATGACAATTTGTCTCATACATTAGGTTTCTGACACCTTCCCTGGAACTTCCCCAAGTAGAAGAAAAGCTTTGCCCAGGAGACAGCTATATGACATGGCTTATACTGTAAGAGGTCTTAGAGATAAGGCCCATTTGATAGACTTTTAGATCATTTATATATATACATATACTATATATGTGTATATATACACATGTGCATATTCTATATGTATACATACATATAGAATATGTAAATGCTACATTTAATTCCTCCAGGGTAGTAATTCTACATGGATAAGGCACAAGCATGTTTTTCTGTTGACCTGGTGCAGGGAGAAGCAGGGAGTGAGAACACACCTGTGGAGTCAACGTGTGCCTTGCTTTGGCAACTCAGTGAAGATGCCAAAGTCAGCTCAGGAGCTGGGAATATGGAGAGTTCAGTCAAATTCACACAGCCCGAATCCCACCTGAGCTCCTCAGTCTGGAGCTTTTCTATGAACAAAGCATTTCACAGGGCCCAAGGAAAGTGCTAGGAAAAACACCAATCTCAAGGAGTTAGGTGGAATATAGTCCATAAGAATCTTAGCTGTAACTGCTTAAGCAGACTGACAATTAAATGGAGATTTTCTGGTACAAAGCTCTAAAAGAAAGGCCTCAAAATCAGAAAATGGTAATTAGCCGATGTCTAAACATTCTCTTATACCCTCAACTTTTCTTTGGTGCAGCAACTGCAATTTATATTTATCAAATAAGATCATTTTGTTTTGATTTACTATATACTGTTGTAGGGCAGGTAAGAATAACGCAGATGTACAGAAAATGTAAGGTAGCTATAAAGGGAACAAAGGTTGCTATGAACAGAATCTTTGAAATGTATTTAGGATCATGGTGATAGCGTTTCAGTGAAGTTTGGGAGCAGTGTAGTGACTGACACTAAAAGGGACAGAAAAATATAATGTCCTTCCCATGGGAAAAATGTAATTTCAGCACTAAGGACAAACAAACAAGTGGGACAAGCAGCTGAAATAAAACTTAACTGAGTTTATTTTTTAAATAAAACCCTGGGTTTAGAAATGCTGAAAAGAGGCCTTTGGTTTTAAATGTGACCTTAATCTTGGCACATCCTTTTCCCACAAGCGCCTGTGGTGCCCCAAGGAAGCGGCTGTGCCCAGGCCCAAGGGCTGCCCTTCTTCCGGAGGCCTGAGGGCCCAAGCAGGAGGCTGAGGAGGCGCTAGGCCCCGCTGCCCCGGCTGCTCCTGTGTGCGCAACGCTGACATGAGAGCTGACATCGGCTCCTAGCGAAACGCTGTGGTCTTCCGCACTAAATGCTTCCTTTTGGGTTGCCTGTGGAAAATTCCACTGGACAGGATCCATTTTGATGGAAACTGTTTATAAACATGGCAACAAATCCATTTTTGATAAGAGAAAGTGCGGGGGTGGAGTGATGCTCTGCTCAAAATGCTTCAGTTGATTCTACTCAGCAGAAGATCAACTAGCTCCATTAGTCTAAAAAATGGATCTACTGTATTTGTCATTAAATATGGTTTCTGGGACCTTAACCCACTAATGAATCTGGAATAAAAATCAACTTTCTTTTATTTTTCATCCAAAACTAATAAGCAAATATAACTTTGAAAACATTGAGCTATACTGCTGGACAGCCTTAATTTTTCATTGCTTTGTTTTGACACTGTGTTGACAGTTAATCAAATGATCTACATTGGAAGGACTCAGCATAGCTTTTTAAATGCTTCAAGGTGATCAGAATGTTTTGGCTTGAACTTCATTATTTTTTCACTGTGTCTTGTTTTTCTGAAAAATCCATAAATGTTTTTGGGCCAAGCCAGGTTAATGAAGTTCTAATGACTACAATTTAATGCCATTTGTTATATGCTTAAGAAAATGGGGCTTATCAACTTTTAATGAGACTTTGCTTTCTCTGTAATGAAAGACCTTAAGTCACACCTGGAAAAGAAATTTCTAAATCTCCTGGATGATTCCGAAGATCTTATATTTCTATATGTATTTCCTGCTAGCAGGCTGATGATTGTGCATGCCCTATTAGAAATGAATGAGGGATCAGAGCAGGCGCAGCTGCAGCAATGGCATATTAACTTCTGGAAGATGAAAATACCAGATCACTAGTGCTGATCACATCAGGCACAGTGCAGGGGTCGTTTATACTGCCCTAATGACTGCCTGAGCAAATGATGTGAAATGATCCATCCCTACAGCAGCGACCTCAAGTACTGGGAGAGCCCAAAAGGAGACAGAGTTCGCTGAGACGTCTCTTCCAAGTTTATTTCAGATGTGGTGGAGCATGAGGTCTTCTGCTTAGGATTTTATTATCTAGTCTGTTCTCTAAAATACTGTATTAAAAACAAACACTTGTCATCTGTTTCCAGACGCAGAAACAGTCCTGTATTCCCTCCACCTTTATATAATGCATTCCAACCCCAAACATTGTTTTTTTACTATCCCTGACGTCCTGTTTAGGATGAAGAATGACTCTCTGTTTGGCCTGGGTATAGTTATTTACAAGTGTTTGCAAAATGTCCGGGACCAAGAAGGAGAAGTGGGGGGAAGGGCCAAAGGGACTGAAGGTGGAAAGGACCATTAGCAATTGTTTATTTTATTTAAAGTAAAAGTTCATTATGGTGCTGTTTTAAGAAAATAAACCAATGCATTTTATTGCACGTGCTTGGACCCAGTGCAGGCTATTTTGGCCAGAGGGCTGCAGTGGAAGGTGGGATTTCTTCCACGGATAACACAGAGTCTAACCAGCCAGTTTGCCAGGTTAAACAGTGAGCTCAGCGCTGCAGAGCCATCCAGGACCAGCATTCACCTTTCATGTTACACTTGTGTTTGCCTTTATGAAATTGGTAGTGACTGAGCCTACGTGTGCGCCAACTCCACCAGGAATTGCGCTGGGAATGGCAGCACAAAGCTGTGCTCCACGAGGGCTGCGTCACCACCTCTGAGAGGGAAGGAACAGGCAGAAAAGCTGCATCTTGCTTTCCTTACTGCTAACCCATTAATGTCCTGACTCTTGAAATTCTCCATTCTTCAAGCTTTTCTGGCTTTCTTGTCAAAATACGCACTCACTTTTCACTCCAGAGCATGATTTGAAAAGAAACATGGCCTCTACATCTGCCAGTGTCCAAAAGTCCACAGCAATTATTTGTTTATTTAATTTGGGGACCAGACCAACCCTAAAACTCTTTATCTTCTGTGGTTCTAGGGGCCTTCCAGTCTTCTCCATCGTTCCTATTTGCTCTGTCCTCTCTGTTCCCTGCCTGCTAATGATCCCTCTTCAGATACCTCCCCATCCTTTTATTTTTCCTTTCTAGGAAGTAGTAGATAGAGTCACTCAGGCCAGGTTTTTCCTACTTTCACAACTCGGTAACATTTTTCAGACGGTAGAGAAGGCGGGGAAGAGAGTAAACACAAGCAGTGGGGAATGAGGAAAAGGGCAGCCCTGCCTGTTCCAGGCTGCAGCTAAAGATAAATCTTAAATTCCAGATTTGAGGCCAGAAGAGTGTATGTCTTAGTCAAAATTGTCTTTAAACTGGTTTTCCAACATATAAATTCGCTTTTCAATTTCCAGACAGAAAATCTAACTTTCCAAACATTTGATATCTTTAGAAAGCTCCTGTTTTTATAAGGTTGTATTTTCTGTCAGGACAATTTCTCAGTCACACACTTTTGACTAGTGCTGCCTATACCCCGAGTATGTGCCTCAGTCAGACACTCAGGTTGCTAGCAGGCAGACTTTTGCGTCCTTTGGATCCCTTCCATAAAAATATTGAAAACATCTAAAGATTCTTTCAAGTTTTCAGCTCAATGTAAGGTAGAATACTCTTTTTTGAAAGGCAGAGGAAATCAGAGTAACATTTGGCTTATTTGTGCTAGGATTTTTCCTGGCTGCTGATCTCTTCTAAAAACTCCACAAGAAAATACTTCTGTTGCAGATTCAGCTTGAACATTCATTTTCAGTCTTGTCATCTCACTGCCTCATCCTGCTGTTTTATTTATATTTGCATTATTCCTATTTCTTTAGGGGCAGTGAGTTCATAACCAAAGTTAGCACATAGGCTATAATGACAGAAAAACAGAACTAATGTTATTATAGAAAACCAAAGCAGTTATTCAAGAGGAATAACCCATATAGTTTTATTGAGGCATACCTCTTCTCAACTTGCTGCAGTTTGACAAAGGCAAGTGCTGGTAGACTTCCAGGTATTTATATTGGCAAAATATACTTAATATGCAAGACAAAACAAAAATGTCAAGCATTTTGTGTGTATGGTCTGAATGAAGACCACAGTATTCTGACTTACTTAATTTGGAGAGAGAAACAGCATATTCTGGGGCAGTTTATTTTTATGTTACCATTTATTACTTACTAAAGAAATGGCTTTAGGCAGCCCAATTAGCTTGTAGCAGTATAATATGTAGCATACAGAAAGAAAATGTTTCCCTTCCAGCAAGGAAGAGAGATTCCTTCTGGGGAGAAACACCTGAGCTATGGGTTGGTTTTTTATTTTTTCAGAAGTCCTATTCCAAGTATCTTAGTTTAAGCTTGCCACATTGCATGTCAAATGTACAGTCTGTGCATTATAAGCAAGCAGGCGATCAGGAGATCTTTTGGGTTCTGATCTACTTCTATTAGGCTCCTGCAGTACTGTGGGACTGTGCAGAATGTGTATTTTCCTAGTGGGCAGCAGCTGTCTATTAAAATTAAAAAAAAGAAAACTTGTTCATCTCCAGGTCAGTAGTTTCAGCAGTCACTCAGGGAAGATGGTACTGCTGCTATTTGAAACGAAAGGCTTTGGCCTGCCAGTGAATGCCCTCTTACTGTAGTGCTTTCACAGGTGAAGACCACCCCAGCTAAGAAACTATGGGAGCTGGGGGGGCTTCCTCAGCTCAGGGGTTTTATGCCTCATTCATAGCAGGCATTTCAGCTCTCTGGACTCATACACCTGCAATGGGAAGAGAAAGTAACTGAGCCTGGTAAGGGGCATCTACCATGGCCAAGGGAAAGACTGGCTCTGCAAGGCCTGTGGTCCTGGGTGCAGCTGGCCCCAGGGCTGGAGTCACAAGTGCAGCTAGGGAACTGCAGTGCTCCTGAGCACAAGAGCACAGACGTGCAGAAGTGTGCAAGGGGCCTCCAGCTGGAATCTGACCATGGTGCTACACTGAGCACTTCTGCACTTGCATTAGTTGCTGTGGTATTTTTTAATAACTGCAGGTGATTTAACAGGCCATCTGGATGACAGCAGCACTGGTACAGCTAGGTTCATGTCACACACATCATTGCCTATGATTTTCTAGTGCAGAAGCTTTCCTATGGAAACCAAGATGGGAGTCATTTTGTGCCTCTTTTTATACTAGTATATTTGTACATGGTGCCAGGCCTGTCCTTTGCATTCCCTGGTTACAAAAGTACTGTGTCTCCAACTTGCAATATTGTTCATTTGCGGCAGGGAATATGGGGAGATATGGACAAAAAGCAAATGATGCAAACCTGAAAGACACATTCCTATCTCCCTCCTTAAAACCTCTCAGTGAGACATATTCATTCCTCTGCCTTTCTCAGTCAGCTCAGATGTATTTAGGAACCTGGACTTCCATTCAGAGGAGAGATCTGTTCCAGAAGTTCAACTTTCTGTGTGAAAAGTAGAGTACAAATAGTAGTTGCTCTTCACTAGGACTTTGCAATTGCATGTAGGACATATTCAGAAAGTGCTGTCCCAATGCCCAAAGTCCAGCTGATGCCTCCTGGTGAATGTGGGTTCTCTAATTTATTGCAAAACATTTGCACTTGAAGTTGGGACAGACTGTACTGAATCCACTTTCAAAATGCTTCTCTTGCAATGATTATACAACTGTTTTCTAGTCCTTTCCTCTAATTACTCTTGTCTTTTGATAGGGACTATCAAGAGACTCGGGAAACAATACATAGAAATGTCATTCGAGTTTATCTTAAGAGAATTTGGGATATTGGCTCAAGGAACTTTGCTGATTATCTTGGCTAGCCTTGGACATTTCTTCTGGCATATCTATAATTGCGCTGAGACATGTTCACGCTGAGCCAACTTCAGATACTGTATACTCAACTACTTGGTTTCAGATACACGGCCAAGTTCTGCCCCCTGCCTTACTGGGATTGCCCCCAGCACAGTAAAAGTGTAATTTGTCCCTCAGCTCTCAGGTGTTTAATTTCTTCATTATAACTTGCTTTCAGATTGTTTGTGTCCTGGATTCAGTTTTAAACTTCTGGGAGAGGTAGTTAATGTGAGGGAGAATGAGAAAAGGAAACTGTACAATATATCTAATAAATATGTGACATCTAATTTAAAAATTTACTTTCTTTCAACGAAAAGGGAAGAAAGCAGTGCAGCCATATTCCCTCTTTCCCTGAGATATTGGCCCAAGTCCTGGATCCACTGAAATTTATAGGGAGATGTAATTAATTAACTTTAATACCGGATTAGCTCATGGATTCAGTATATCACCATTCTGACATGAATGTAAAAAAGTCTTTGATTAATGATCCCAAGCTTGCCCAGGTATTTGAGGGCTTTTACTTACTAGGGACTGCTTTTTCTAGGATCCTATATCATCAGGACAGAAAGTGACTTCAAAGTCTATGTCTGGTATTCATTACTGGTGCTGCAGATGAGGCCTAGAGGCTGCAGCTTTGGCCCCGGTAGTTCAGCCCTGTTAGCTTGCTCACTAACTTCAGTGGGACCCAGATTTCATTCTGGTGCTTCGCTTGACAAACTTACTGAAAAAATGAGAAATCCCACATGACCAAAGGTTACTGCATGCTCTGAAGGAGGGAGGCAGAAAGGAATGCCTTGTCTTATCATCTACCCTAAGATAGAGGGAATCTCAGAGCTGGAGGAAAGTATTAGGTAAGCCTGGTTATGGAGGAGAAGGGCAGACGTGAATGCAGGGGACTGTCACCATGTATAAGGTATCACTGCCACCCTCCAGATTTGGGCAAAAGCTCACAGCTGACTTTCTAATAAAGTTTATTGCAGGATGCTCCCACAGTTATTGGCCCACCCATGAACCTTACTCTCTCAGAGCTTGTAATGGGACAGGCCTGGAATTCATTTACACTGCTTTAAACCCAGCTAAATCTATAGCTAAGAGCTAAATCTATCACTAACTCCAGCTGCTTCCGAATCATGCCTCTAAGATGAGGGATACTCTACCACTAGGAACAGAAACACGACTATTACCATCTTTTAACAAACAAAGCAGAACACAGCACTCTTCAGGCCCACTCACAGGAACTGAGGTAGGGTTGTCCACTGAGGCCTTTGTTTCCTACAAAGGGTGACACTGTTTATAATAAGTTATTTTAATGGAAAGGAACTCATGTGTGACCACATTCTCCTCTGTCGAAGCCCATTGGCATTGATAGGTGATAAGCAGTGCCTTATTGTAGAACTGGACCATAGCATGTCACCCACTAAGCAATCCCCCTGTGTTTGCAGGCCGGGGAACTTCCAGGGGCAGGTCAGAGCCTCTTCTGAGACTGACCACAGAGGTTTCCCTGCTTTGTGTCCTTCAGAGGCAAAGTGTTAACGTTTCAAACAAATTGTTTGAGAGGTGCCTGGTTCTGGCAGATCTGTTCCCTGCCCTTGTCATTCCACCTGTGCAGCTCCTGGTGGAACCTCACTGCAGCCTAGATAATGGTGGGTTATCCAGGTTAATAGATACCAGGTTGGGTAGGTAGCCTACTAAGGAGGATAACCTGAATCATTTCATCAACATGGCCTATGAGGTGGCCTTACCTGAGCATCCCCGAGAAAGCCCAGAGGGGGGCAAAGCTCAAAACCTCTTACATCAGGTTTGCTACTAAAGACAGAGCCATCTTCTTAGGTTTTGTAAACAAATCATGAGGTAGAAAGGCCTGTGTGCCATAGCTGCAGCTCAGTAAAATGATGAAGCTTTGGCAGTCAGTGGTTCAGACAGCAATAGAGATCTCAGGTTGGTTTCCCTGTTGGGTTTAGCTTCATTCTCTGAATAAAATCAGCAAATCACTTTCCTAGCTTGTTTTGGGCATGGTGAAGTTTTTATGGGGTTTCCTCTGATTAAGCTGAATGGATTTTGCAGTCATCAGCATAGTCCCGAAGTGTTCTTCCAGGCTGGTGGGAATGTGTCAGGAAGCCACCCACAGGGTATCTCACATGTTGATGTTGATAAAGACCCATTTCAAATGAGTTCTCAGGGCCTGACTGCCTTCTCTCTTCAAAAAATGTAAATTGGGAGAGATTCTACAGAAACTGTAAATTGTGTGGAACAAAGGAGAAGGGGGGGTCACTATTTAAATTACTCTTTAAATTTTACATCAGAATTCCAGTGCAATATGGAACAGATAAGGCCACTTCATTAGGAAGTCCTTAATTTGGTTAATTACATCTCTAAAATAATAAATTCCTTAATTGCATCTCTGAAATAATAAATTCCTTATGTGAAAAACCATTGTCTGATTCACTGTCAGGCATGTGGAACAGGTTCCCCTTTTGCATCCAAATGAAATAGCTTAATAGCCTGTTACAGACAGACCTGAGAAGATAAGTAGATTTGTTTAGTTCAAGATGAGGTACTTGCTCTCCTAACTGTGGAGGGCAATGCTTCAAAATGAAGACTATGAAAACTAACCCAGGGCCTGAGTTTCCTTGTTGCTTTTTTTTTTTTCCTCCATTCACTTCCTCTGAGCTTTTAAGCAAACTAAGTTTTAAGGCTAATGAACCAGGCCTCCTGGCTGCTCTTAGGAAGGAGCTGTGTAATTGTCTGTTGGGTGTAAATCAGCACAGTGTTGTGAGAGCCGTCAAATTGGCAAAATGCAAAGTCCTTCTATGTCTCCAAGTTCTGACCTGCCGTGATCAGTTCCCTCAACTCAAAGACTGACAGCAGCAAAAAAGCTACTGGAAAATTTCAGGGACTCCAATAAGCCTTCAAAGTGAGGTTCTAATTCAGTAAGAATGCTTTGGGGAACATTTGAGGGAACATCAATTTTGGAGCAACCCTGTCCTCAAATCACACAAGAAGTGCTTCCCTTCTTCCACTCCTCTTCCGCTCCCCACCAAACACTTTCATCTATTTCACTTTTAAGGATGATTCCATTTTAAAAATAAAACCTAGCACATAAGCAACTTCCAGCATGTGTCAGGAAGAGATAAGTTGCCCCAAACCATGATGACCCACTAGGGTACCTTAAGCGGAGTCGAACTCTAGTCTACTCAGTCCTCATTAGGATCTTTCGCTGCATCTCTCTCTCTCTTACTTCCTTTTGGCATTTTCTCTGTAAACTGAACAGCACCTGAGCTGGACCCTTGAACCTCACCAGTCTTGTGGAGTTCAAATCAAGTTCAAGTGTTCTCATTAAAATGTGCCCTTCCTCTCTGTCATTAGATAGCTGCAAACAGATGACTGGAGCTTCCTGGCTGGGAAAGACTGGTCAATGGCCTTATATGCAAGGGGTGAAACATCCCTGCTGTGAAACAAATCTTTACTGAAATGGTCTATGCAAGGACATCTGTTAAACTGGAGCAGAAGCAGCTGCATTAAGACTTTAACTCTTCTGTCCATGGTCTTGTGGGAAAGGAAAGTCCTCCAAAGTTGGTATCTGGATCTCTGACCCTCTGTTTAGACCTGATGTATCTGACTGGCTCTTTGCCTGTTAGCACCCATGATGGTGAGTACACATTAACTGTTTCCTGTCTTTCCTTGGAGTGAGATTTCTTCTCATTGGAGCAGCACTGGGAACTGAAGGCAAAGGAGGAAGAGGGGCTTAGAGAATAACCGAGCTGGTAAAAAAAGAATTTGGGTTATCCCAAAACGAAAAGAAATGCATTTTTTGCTCAGAAATGTGCTGACCTCTCTTGTCATGCTGCATTTTGTCTGCCCAGAAGCACTAACTCCATTCATTTTTTGGCACTCCTCTTTCTTTAAAGAAATGAAGCATCAGTTTCTGCGATCCCATGTTTGTTTTAGAATGGGAAATGAAAACCTATATCCTTCGAAAACAAAAGCCAAATATTTTGCAACCTTCTCATGTTCATGTTTTTTTTTTAGCCAAAACTGAACACAGCTCTACCTCTGGCATTGCTTGCCCTAGCACATTTTTCAGGAAATGATGGCTACAGAAGCTTGGATCTGAATCTCTGAGCCAGACTCCACTTGAGATTGAGTTTATGCTGTTCCCATTGCCTCTTTGCTTTCTGTTTCAAAAGAGAGATGCATACAAGCCTGGTGTGCAGAGGAGCAAGTTACAGCCCAAACCCTTCATAAACTTTTAAGTCATTTAGGAAAGTGAAAGATCTGGTGTCAGTAGAAAGCACAGGGGAGGTGTTTTACATCAAACTTAAGAGGTGTTGGATAATTCTAATCGCAGGCTTGGTTTTCCTTTTTTGCCCCTAACCATGCAAGGCAATCCTTACTACAGCTAACATAGCAAGATTTATCAAAAATCTCTTGAACTCCAAGCCTATGCTGTTACAAGTTTGTGTGAAGAAATTTATCTCCACTAATTAGAGCTGTAATAGTCTCACTGCGACTTCTGAACAAGGAGCAGAGTAATCGTGTAGCATGCTCAGCAGTAAAGTGCTAAAATCTCCCCTTCCAAAGGGATTACTGTACCCTTTGCAGAACCAGATTCATTTCTGCCCTGCCAGCTCACATGCTTGGATGTCTGCTGGGGCTGCAGTTCCATGAGCAGCTCATGATGACAGGAGCTGGGGCTACCACTGAAAGCAGCAGTCCCAGCTTCATCCTCCCTCTCTACAACACAGGAGTTGCAATAACAAAACAAAATTATCATATGGCTGTTACTTTGCTAACCCAGAGTGCTGCAGACCGGCTGTGTTTCCTTCGGGAGCAGGGAAGCCTGAGAGTGCTGGGGAACAACAGCCCCACACGAAGATTTGCCTTCCAGTCGCTGATGTAACCCTTCATTAAAGCACCAAAGGCTCATCTCCCTGCCTAGACAGCCTGCAAATATTTTTATGGTAGTAGCAGCACTGATGAAGCCATGATGAAAGGATATAGGCCAGTCAAGGTTTGTAGGGACAGATAACATCTTTTATTAGACTAGCTAATATGTTGGAAAAAAAGACACACTTGGAAGCAATACTACCCTTTATTATCTCAGTGACCCCCCTCCCCAATGGCCCCTTACCATCCGCCATCTAAAACAATAAATATTTATAAAGTGGAAGGAAACCTGACCCTCTGGGGCAGGTAAGAGACAAAAGTTTGTGTCTGACTCCTGATCCCCGCAGGCCTCCCACTGACATTGTAAGAAATCTCCAAAAGCTCAAGGGCATTACATGGCCCCTGCCTGCTCTGCTGCTCCGTGCCAGGAACAACAGGGAGTAAACCCTCTCCCAGCAGCGTCCGTGCTGAGCAGCTCTGACTATGGTCCCTGGGCTGGCCCCTCTGTGCCCTCCGCCAGCATCTCCTGGCTCACAGAGAGCCCACTGGCAGCTGGAAACAACCGTCTCGTAATGTGCTCAGTGTGCACGCAAGGGCTGCTTGGTTACCTACCAGGAAAGTCTTTCTGGGACACGGCTACAGAACAGCAGAGAGGTTTGCCTGAGGTTCTTGCAAGATCTGCTCTACCAAAGGGATTCAAGCAGTTGGTTGAACTCAAGTCAAGAATGACTTTTGCGACAAATCCCTTACTCTGCCTCAGGGCAGGGAGATGAACTGAGCTAAGGCATTGCCAGCTTCTTTCCTGGGAACCCACTTGCATTTCAGGGCTGGCGGCTTCCCTGCCACGTCCTTGCAGGCCAGTTTCAGCTCTGCAGTTCCGCTTTGGCCTCCGACACGGGGCCAAGGAGTAGGTCTGGGTGCTCGATGACTGATGGATGGGCACTTTCCAGCTGGCTATCCTTCATCTAGGGAAGGGAATGGCCAACCTGAGCACTGTGAAAACACTAAAAAGGGTTTTTCCTTGAGCTTTTTATGACTGTAACCAAAGTGAAGTGTCCCCTGGTCTGTGGTTTAGCCATCAAACCCTCTCCCAGAGCAACACAAGGGGAGAAGGTTTCCCCATAGGCCAGGATCCTCTCTCCCAGTGAATTGCTCGCAGCTTTCCAGGAGCAGGTCCAAGCAGCACCTTCTCAGAGGCAGCAAAGAGAGAAGTAGGGGGGAAGGGGACCACTGTGGGTCTAGGCAACACTTTTCAACACTCCCAGAAGAACATAATAGAGACCAGACCTTGAGTAATTTGCTTAGACTAGGAATAACACTTAGCAAGGATGGTGCAGAGTCTAAGGTGATAGATGTGAAAGGGAGTACACATGGCTTAAATTAAATCAATACAAGTATTTTGAGGGCAGGGAACACCCTTCTCTCATGCTGATAGGGACAGAGAGGCTGCCAAACCTCTTCAGGAAAGACTTTCAGCTGCCTGAGCAACCATTTGCCATGTTATCTTGATATTATTTCATATCATGCAATCACTTCCATGCTATGAGTGTTGCCTAGGATAGAAATTATGCAGGAACACTGTTCAAATCAGGGAATATTGCCCCATTTCAGGATGTAGGGTGCAGTAGATATACATGAGGACAGGTCACCCAGCTTCTCTTTGTAAAGACAGTCATCATAAAAAGGTTTTTCCTCTCTAGAGAACATCTTGAGCTGACTGGAAAACTATTAGCAGAGGCTAGTTTAAGTGAAGGGTCTTTTTGGGAGGGAGGAGGAAGAGGTTGTGAAAACATGTCAATTTAAACTTGTTTTCAGTAGTGTCAGTGTTTCTTTTTAGCTCTGTTGATTTGATTCATATCAGCCATTTGATTATATTACAAATCTAGATTAATTTCATATTAGTGTTTTAGGTTATGTTGATGTTATTTAAGCTGTACAGTGATTTACAACAAAAACAGCTACCTGCCCCCTCTTGGGATGTTATCATTACCCTGAGTTCTTTCAGTCATCAGTTTTAATTCTTCTGGTTCTTTAACTGAAATGTCCATTTTGGGAGCAGTGATTATGTTTGTTTCCCTGCCAGTTGGCAGTTTAAACTGTAAAACTCAGGCTCTATCTGGTCATTTGCTTGTAGAGTTTCATGGTGTTCTTCATGAAGAAGTGGGACATCACTAAGACCTGTCATTTTGTCCTTGCAGCTCCCAGGGTGATGGCAGATGCTGTTTGTGCTGCTTTTGAATGAGAGAGTAATGCACAAGAGATAGGAAAAACAATAAAAAGGGGGAAAAATAAAATGGATTAAAGGGAACACTTTTCAGGCCTATGTGTCATCAAATTGCAGAATTAATTCCACCAGAATACTGTTAGACAAAGAAATTTAGTAATATCTGAAAAGAAATGGATTTCTGCATAAGTAACAAGCATATCCAGAATTGTAAAAAAAAAAAAAAATCGCAACATTGTTTTAAAGGTGTATTAAAACCTCTGCTTTCAGAGATGAGACTAATTTTTAATAGCACATGTAAGGAAACCACCTTCACAGAAGAATATTTCATCATCTCCTATTTTGGAGAGTTTTTTAATATCTTGCCTGTCTTTATATACTGTCTTGTCTGTATTCTTACAGTAATTCAGATTTCTATTCTGTAAATTGGAGCAAACATTGAGATAAAATATTTGGCAGTATTTGAAAAAAGAGCAGATATCTCTACATATGACAATAATCCTGAACTTTGGAGAATTCAAACCCTCCCCTTTCAGGCCTGCAATTCTCCACCGGCTATATCAAAATCTTCATATATGCATGCTTTTAAAGAGTGAAAGATTCCCTAAAGAGGCTTAAATATGGTGTGTTTATTTGCAGATTTCCCACCGCAGAACCAGTTTAAGATTAGGGTATTGCTGACTGAAATAGAATTTCATTTTTTGCATGACATTCCCCAAACATCAGCCAGCTTAGTGGAAACACTAATTTATATCCATGGGTTTTGGCCTATAAAAACTTGTGATCAAATGACCTGCAAGATTTTCCAGTGCATTTTCTCTGCCAATGCTGCATTTCTCCTCTCGCAGAGCTCTTGCACTGATAGACCTTATACTATTTTATATTATCTCTTATGTCATCTGACCAGTGTAATTGGAGTTGACTGGGTCTCTGATCTATTGAGATGACACATCTCTGTCTTCACACCTCTCTTGGCCACAGTAGCTGCTAGAAAGAGCCCTGGGGACAACTGATATTCTTGACTGCCAGCCCAAACATGTCAGCTGGAAGGAAGCCTGTTTCGCAAATGACATCCCCTCCCCGACAAGGCTTTTGGCAGTCACCCTGCTGCCATGTCCACTCACGAACATCTGGCCAGCAGATCACACAGAAGCAGTGCTCTCCTCGACCCCTGTTACTGGCTACCCTATCCCTAACAGCAGAGCTATCCTCACCTACTGATGCGCCCAGTGTGTCCCTGCCCTTATCTGGGGTGGGATCAAGGGCTGAGCAAGGCGTAGAGACACCCAGGGGGGTCCATCACCTCTAGCTGCCCGCGCTGCAGACTGCCATGCACTGAAGCCATGTGGTTCCCAGGGCTCTTGTTCTGGCCCAGCATCGACAGCCACTTAACTTTTTATAGTGGAAAGATGACATTGGGCCAAGCTCTGCTCTTGGTGGGGTTGGCAAAAAGCCCAAGTAACTGAAGTGAAGTCACAACAGCCATTCCTGTGTGGCTGGAGAGTAGGGTTTAATGCCTGGGCTTGTGTCCTTATGACAGAGAAATTTCTAGCTTTGTATCCTCACCAAGGAAAACAAGATACAGAGGAATTAATATCCCTTTCCAGGTGGCTAATGAAAAGCAAAAATGCCTTGGATATCACAGCTCTCGCCAAGCTGCATTTAAACAATTATGTAGCAACAAAAAAGTCTGCTCAGAGTCCTCACCACAGGCTTTTCTCCAGAGCCCTTCTCACTGTGTGCTGAGGCTCTAAGCCTCCCCCGCTTCTCTTCGCCTTCATTAAAACTGGAGTCCATCTGCTCCATCCAGCGCTGCTGCAGCTTGGGGAATCTCACATCACTCTTGTCTCGGCTAGAGAAGAGCCGGAGCTGCAGATTTTTGGACACAGCTGCCCCTGTTTGCTCCCAGTTGCGGATTTATGGGAGGAGCGAGGAAGTCTCCTCAACTTTGCCCCAGTTTCCTAGCAAATGGCAAGCGCTCCACCCAGAGCGGCTGCCTCATGTGCCGGCTCCTTGCCCCTCTCTACTGGGAAATGCTGCACTGTGGCTGGGTCCCATCCCTGCTCTCCACGCTGATGGCCCACTCTGCCAGCCCTGGGGAGCCAGGACTGCCCGTGGCGCCATGGGCAAACAGGATGTGGAGGTTTCCTAGTAATGGGAGCGCTCACAGCAAAGGCAGCAGCTCTCCTCAGGGAAAGCCGAGGCGAGGGACCATCCTTCAGGGAGCACGTGGTGCAGGGCGGCATGGACAGCTCAAAGTCCCTACTCGAGGTCTGGAGATCTGCCGGAGGGTCAGCACGTTCCTGCCTTCACCAGAAGCTTGGGTGTGGGGCATGGTGCCCCCCACAGGTCTCTGATTTGAGGAGCTAACCCTGCAGCCCACGCTTCTAGCCCCTGCTCTTCAGGAGGGCATAAAATGGGGGCAGGAGGGGGTGGAACCAAGGAGAGAATGAGTCTGAGAACTTGCTGCAAAGCAGATGTCTGGGAATCATTACGAGAGCACTCTCAGTATTTCTGGAGCAGCTGAAAGCTTTACTGCCAGCGGCGCTTGGCTGCCAACCTCCCATTGCTGTATAAATTATGGTAATGCTCTTTGCTACCCCTTCTCCACACATTCTCCTCCTCCCAGAGGGGATGGACTCTCTTTGGCAGCCCCAAAACTCTTGTTACATGTAAGGAGCATCAATTGGCAGCTAGGACAGGGACTGAATAGAAGAGGGAGAGGGGAGAAGGTCCCTCTGCGAAGTAGTAAACTCTAGTGATGGGCCCCTGTGGGGGAGTTTTGGGCTCACTACATAGCTACGCTGGGTGCGTTTAATACGCAGCACTTGTGGTTCATGAGCACTGAACATTGACAGGGAGCAAAGAGTTGGAAACATAGGAGAAAAAGGAATGAGGCTCTTTCCTTGCAGTAGCACTGACAGTAGTCCGTCAACTGGAATTCCTGGTAGAGAAGTCCATGCAGCAACTGTTCTTTGCCACGACCCACCCCTTATCTTTGCACACAGCCATTCTGAAGCCCTTTGATCCCTCAAGAAGGCCTGTCTCAGCCTTGTGCAAAGGATCCTGATCTCAGACTGAAATCAACCACTTCCCTCATTTTGCATTAGAGTTCTTTCTGCATTGTGCCCCGACAAAGAGCTGTTTGCAATTCTCAGCACTGTAGCATCTTCCTAACATCCTACTGAGTTATAATAACACAAATCCAGCAAAGTCTTTTTGGCTGTGGAAATATTCCTTACTGAAAAATAATACAGTGAAGTTCCTTGCTTTTCAGTACTACTTCCTGAGAGTACACATGGAGACTGCCAAGTATCCTAGAGGTGCATTTCTTCTTGTAGCAGTAATGTCCCTCCACTTTAGCAGTATATGAGAAAAGACTCCTTTTTTCACCTATAGAGCAGCCACATACCTTGAAGGAGTGTCCAAAGACAGTATAAAACCACAATGTTTAAATCATCCTTTGCAGAGGATAGGGAGCTAGCCTGACTCCCAGCCTCAACATAGGAATGTTCTAAATATCCCTGGATTAAAAATGCCCAGTCAGCTCCAGCACCTTTAATGCACATATACAGGTCTGTGAAGCACGTGATATTTCTATCAGCCCTACTGGATATGTAGAGATCTAGTGTCAGAGCAGAACCCGGCAGATCCACTGGTCTCCACGGCAAACACCAAGATAACAATAAACCAGCGGCAGGGCTAGCCCTGAAATCTCTTTTCACGGTAGCCTCTCTCCCTGGTTCAGCAGCAGGGCGCTGTGTGTGGATTTTCCTCCCCCAGCCAGCCAGGTTTGAAAGCTGGGCCCCTGGCTCTCGAGGACACAGCCCTGCTGGATTTCAGCACACTCTGGCATGAGTAAAAGGCAAGTGATCACTCTTCTGACTTACTCAGAAATGAGAAGCAGGCACAAGCAGGCCTACACCAGCCAAGAAACATTTCTCTGTAAACCTCCCCGTGCCTTTTTGGTGGGATTAGTAACAGCACAGAACTGTTTTGTAACACAAATACTCATGTATTCATTTGGCTGCTTTCAAGCATGGAAATATGTAGGAGGTTTCATTACCCACAGAGAAAAGCAGACTCAGGAAAATTACTGGACCTCTTTCAGATCAAAATGGTGTACTGCAGCAAAAAGATAAACTTCATGCCAAAGCATTTCCTAAAGAAAGCTTTATTATACCAAGGCACAGTTCTCAGTGGCCTTTCATGTTCTTTGTAGAAGAAAGTCATGGATTGACATCCAAAATGACTTGTACTCTAGAATCGTGCTGCTTTTCTTTTGTTGTTTTGTTATAAAACCTCAACTTTCCTAAATCTCTTTAACAAAAGTTCTCAAGAGGCCCAACGAGAGAAGATGGAAGAAGCCAGCCAAGTGCAGCATTCCAGGCCCAGCTCCCTGTTCACACAGAGAAAGAGTTAGAAACTCAGGTTAAAGGTCTGGCTTAAACCAACTGAGTCAGGCAGATACAGAGTTATATATCCAAGGATCTACAACATCCTTCCCAACCCCCTACCATCCCTTTGCCAAGCCCATCCTTGCAGGCAGCTAGCTAGTTTCTCAGCACAGTATATTCCTTACTCCAAATGCTTAAAAAAAAGTGTTTTCTGTTGAAGCTATGTGAGCAATAGTTCTCAGTAGTTCAACATATATTGGCATTTGCAGTTAAGGAAGGGCTAAAGCTGAGCTATGGTAGCAGCACTGATCAGAGCACTAGTTCTGTTTCATTTATTTATTTTTTTTTTTTACATCTTTTCAAATTCAAATAAAAAAAATCAACAAAAGAAATCCACAAGTTTTTGAGGTAATAAAAGAGTTAATTATTTAGTCAAACACAACTCAGATCTGACACTGTCATGATGCTTCATGGGCCCTATCCATAGGTATGAAAATCTCAAGGAATGAACAGGCATTGATTTTCAGAGATTGATGTCAGTAGTGACTGTGGGCTACCAAGAGCAAACTTGCAAGAAAGCTATAGAAGCCTGTGCAGAACAAGAGCTATCCGTGCCTATACAAAAGGACTGATAATGATCAATATTGATAATTATTTATATTGGTCGATTTCAACCCCTATCAATAGCTATGGAATTTGATAGGCATTAATAGTGATCGATATCGAGAGAGATCCATGTTGATAGCGGTTGATGCCTACCAAGAGCAAACTTGGTCCAAGGGTGCAAGCAGAGGTGCCTGTGGGGACGGAGAGATATTGATGTTTCTCAATCAGGCTGGACACGTGTAGATGTCATTCCCTAGCAAAACATCCAGTGGTAGATACTTAGAGAGCATCTTGATACTGCAAACAGATGGTCAACTTTGATAGTTGTCCTTGAGTAACAAGAGCAAAATTAGTGCAAGAACAAATGCTGCAGATCCCAGGCAAGATCAAGAGTTATCAGCGGTCTGAGAGCAAAACTAGCTTTTGCTCTTGTGTTTTTTTTTTTTTAATAAAACTTAAAGGCAAAAACAAAAATAAAGAATATATAAACATAAAACTTCCTCATTTTGATTGAGTGAGTTCCCTGAAGAGTGTCCCTGATCTCCTCAAAGGCACTGTGTTATTTCCAAGTGTTGTGCCTGGTAACCCTTCAAATGAGTGTCACAGGCCGTGGGGGCAGCTTGCCTGTGGGTGTGTGGGTTGGCTGCTCCACTGATATTTCTTGATGAAATATCCACTGCAGAGTCAACTGGGGAGTGGGGGGGAGGGGGCAATACGATATTTCTTTAAAAGGGAATATACAAGAATAGGAGCTAGCCATTTGATTGATGAAAAAATAGAGTATTTCAGATAACCTCGGAGACCTGTTTTAGCTATAACCTACCCCACCCCTGGTTGAGATTCACCAGTCTAACATAGGCTGTGTCTTCTGGCTCTGTTTTTCTGGTACTTACTTACTCCCTGTACCTTCTCCTGGCTGTATACAAGAAAGTTGTAGTCAACAACATATCTTATTTACATATCTCTTTTTTTCCAAACAGCCATCATTTCTTCCCCACCTCACTGAACCTCAGTCTTTTTACTCACTCCATCTAAAAGTGTGTCCCTTACCATGCTTTCCTTCTATTCTCTCCCCACTTGAATTCTGCCCATACCTCATTATTTTTCTGTAACTAGTGAGGGAAAATGTTCTGTGGCTGCACTGAGAGCCACTGGGGAATTCAATCTGCATGGAACACACCCTGCAAAAGCAAGCGTTGTGCTAGGGAAGAGGCTGGAGTTAATTTCTGATTTGAGAATCTTCAGAATACAGTGGTGCTGAAGGCAAGGGGGTCACAAGCAGCGGCAATGTTGCGTCCATCGCTTTGCTTTCATACGAAAATCCTCTCCTCTTGCTGGAACACAGGCTGGCACACTGCAACCCAGGAGAGAAATAATCTCTCCTCAGATATCTGTGTTTTCCTATTGTTTGTCAAAACGCATTTCCCTTCTCTGGCTGCCTGGGCCTAAATAAAGCATACTTAAAAATACACACAATGCGAATTGCACATGTTGAAGCTGTATTAGGTCATGCCACGTGGCTCTCCTGCAGCAGCAAGGCTGTCACTATTCTCGAGGGTCGTCTCCAGGTCTAGTTCCCCCCACTCTCCTGCCTGGCGCCTTCCTTTTGCCTGCAGAGATGGACATTACGTTACCACAGCCACGTGGGCGCCGGAGAAAGGTAGCTGAATACACAAAAAGAACAGGAAAGGAGAAAGAAAGACAGGGGATATACGAGTGCATGAATTGCCTAGCAATTCTTCTGGGAGCCTTGTTTCAGTTAGGGGGCTTTCTTGAATGGCTATGTCTAAGTTGGTTGTCTAATACACAGGTGTAAAACCCTTCGCAAGAACATATAAGGTATGAAAGACAACTTGTGTGTCCCTCAGGACTGCAACCAACAGCTGCTTTTGCAGCCTCCTTTTGACCATTTAAGTCATTGGGCTTCTCTCCTAAGAAACATCAAAGAAAATATTTCCTTTTTGTTTTCGATGAAGGGGATGCTAGGAAGATGGTTTTCTCATATATTCAACATGCGTTCAGACCCTACAGTGGTACCTGCTGCCTTGTCTCTCACAACTTGTATAAAATTCATCATCAGAAGCAAAGAGAAAAACAGCAGTGAGAAACTGAAAAGAAATTTTGCATGTAGACAGAAGATGATTGCCTGTGTTGCAGCACAGAACTGCTTTTCAGTGGTTCTGGGGAGTGACAGATGAGAGAGGGCATTGCAGATGGGATTTTCCGAGGTTTGCATTTCCTGTTGATTCTACAAAACCAGGTTTTGTCTGATCTGGCAAATGAAACGCTGTCAAAATTTTTGATGAAATGAAAAAATGTGAAAAAAAATGCTTGTAGCCGAGCCACATAGTTTGAAAGATTTTTGTAATTAAAAATTACTTTAAGCCTCTACTAATACTTAAACTGATAGTGCAAATGAAATAAGGTATTTCAAAGCTGATACTTCTCATCTTAGCTCAAGCGCCTGGTAGAACAGCTGTACCTCACTGTACCACAACAACCTAAGAAAATATTTGTATTCATAACTTGTACTTTGTTTATACTTTTGCTAGCCAGTACACAATTTGTTGCCCTCAAGACATAAGCATTTTGAGTTATTGCTTAGTATTTATATCAATTTAACACTGCTTTTATAGGGTATCTCTCCAGCTGGGCTGCAGCAGTACATGTAGAAGAGAAAAGTCAGAGAAACTTGTCAAGTTGTTTTATGTTCCCCGTGTCCTCAGAAAGCAGCTGATACCTGCACCTGGCTTTTAAAACTTTTATCATTGTTTCAGCACTCCTACTTGATGCTCACATTTCTCGCCACCTCCTACATGTCTGGTCTCATCAAAGTTTAATACCACAAACCAGCTGATCTGTGCAGCCCATTCACAAGCGCTGCGGTTCTTTAAAATGTTCCCGGATTGCAAACTCCTGCCTCCCCTCTCATTTACTTTATTAATGTTCTGACATTAAGAGTTTTTATTTTGTCTTTGAATCTCTCTCTTTTAGTTTTTTGTATGATTTTTCATTTCCAGAGAACTTTCAAACTCTGCTTGGCAATAACATCTAGAAATATTTCTGAGCTACTCACCCACCACTAAACATTTCTGTGACCCAGGCACTGATTGGACAAACTGCATTTCAGTGCCTCATTTGAGCAGTGAGAATAGTAATTCTCCGGCTGATGGATAATCATCTAAAATGCATGTTAATCCTATACCAAAACTCTGCCTTCGTGTGCAGACAGTCTGTCCTCCCTGATTTACATATGGTCTCATTAACAACTTTTGCCGAAAACAATATTGTTGATGTTTTCTAGAGCTGGCTCCTGCCCTGATTTATACTTAACTCAAAGTACACTTAATCCAATGCCAGATTTTACTCTTGCACTGCTCCTCTGCTGCAATCAGAGCAGCAGATCAGGCATTTATTGAAAAGTATAACACTGTGTAAACCTCATACTAGGTTCATACAAAGGCATTAGCACAGAGAGGGCAGCTGTCTAATGACAGAGCTTGTGCTGCAGCATTTGGCATCAGGACGGTTTGGGCAGAGGGCGTCGCACTGGGACTCGGAAAACCTGATTTCAATTCCTTGCTGAGCAGTCACAGACTTCCTTCCTTTGGCTAAATCACTTAATCTGGCGCGTGCTTCAATTCCCCATCCGTGCAGGATGGATAATGTTTCCCCCTACCACCACAAATTGGTTGGCTAAATCTTTGCTGGTCCAGGGCTTTTTAATATTACAGAGCTATCACCGGACCAGAGGGCTACAGGCCCACAGAACCTGTGGGACCATTTCAATGAAATACCTGTCTTGCTTGTAAAATTTAAGAGTTGTTAAATACCACAGCCTGATAACTTGATGCTTCTGACTGTCGCACACAAGTGTCAGGTTTCTCAAGACCTGAGAAACCACTAAGTAGTGCAAGAGGGAGGGAAATCTCTATTAGAAAACAAAGACTTCATTGAGTTTCTATCTTCAGTTTCCTGCGGAGCCACTTAGCTTAAACAGACAGATGCAGAGGTCTGTGAAGGCAAGAAGAAACCATATAAATATTTAGGGCTTAATTTTCACATTAACACCTCCTTCTGCCCCAGAGAGATCCACTTTCTCTGGTTTGTATGCATCATTAGTACACAGCATTAATTACCACATGCTGCTTGATTGCTGATGCTGCATCAAATACAGAGCTTCTGAATAGCTAAAGGACCTGATGCAGGTCCAATGGGCATCAGCAACATCCATCTGTCAGCTTATATAGGAAGTACGCATGGGAATGGATAATTTACAGCAGAAAGATGAGCAAGAGATGGGATCCTGAGAATCCCTTTACTGACCAGACCTGCAATGCAATCCTGGAATTATTGTTAGGATTGGGGTATTTTTTTGTAATTCTATCTTATTAAGTACAACTTCAACCTCTTCCCCATAAAGTATACCAAAAGTTTCAGCCTCTCGGCCTTAAAGCATTATGCAATTATGTATTACGCATAAAGTGTAATCCTCTGAGTGACCTGTATTTTCCTTAGAGTGTGATATTTCTCCTCTTATTGTGCCTGTCATGGCTTTGCCTGCACTGCCCATTAATTAGCAACAGTGCCTGCAAAGCAGGGTCTTTATTATGTCAAGTTAAAACAGAGCCCTCTAATGTGTTTTGATCTCTCCTTGTGTTTCTGTGCAAGAAGCATGAGGGGAGAGTGGCAGAAAAAGATGTTCGGGGTGGGGGGGGTGATGGGTGCAACCAATATAAAAGTCTTCATTTAACACCATTTGAATGTAAATTGTATGAAACATGTTAGTGACTGAGGGGAGATTATGATTGATCAGATATGAGTCTTTGAATAGTTTGCCAAAGCAAACCCCTTCTAGGTCCTCTCCTCTCCCCTCCCCTCCCCTCCCCTCCCCTCCCCTCTCCTCTCCTCTCCTCTCCTCTCCTCTCCTCTCCTCTCTTCATTCTTTCCATCTCTCCACATTTGGCCAGTTAACCTACACAGTCATGGTTGCTACCAGGGAGTCACTGAGAATATCAAAGACACTCAAGCACAAGGTGACCTTCAAGAGTTCGCTTCCAGAAATAATGAACAAACAAACTGGTATTGAAGGTGAAGAAAGAAAGTGAGAGAGACCTGAGAATATTTCTGCTAGGGAAGGAAAAAATGTGGTCATGTGAAAATGGAATCAAGTACCAAGCCTCTTTCACAGCTAGAAGACCAAAACTAAACAATTCTGGAATAATTTTGCTTCCATTCATTTTTGGATGCAGACCTTGAGCTCAGACCAGATCTTGAGCTCAATTCTGGCAGGAAATGTTCTGGAGTTTCATGTGGTAGAGAATTTGTGTTCCATTAAGCAAGCTGATATGCTGAAGACAGTATGAAAAATGAAAACATCAAATTTAGAATGCAGATTTTTGAGAAAGTAGGGTTATAAATTTCAGTTTTTGAACAAAATATAGCTCATTTTTGCTTTTCTCTGTCAAAACGTATTGGGCTGACATTAATATATATATATTTCATTTTTAATTCCCTCTGGAAGAATCCAGAAAGAGCAGGTGTTTAAATTAGAGGAATTGTTACAAAGAAAATTTTGAAGAGCTCTCCATGTAAAGAGTGAGGGAAATTTGCTAATTTACAAGAGTTGCCATATGGCTGTCTGGCTGCACAGAATGGGCACGAAAGCCGCAAATAAGATCTCACCCACTGTTTGCTTGAACTTAGAAACCTTATTGGCTCAAAATCCTTTCTTAGAAATTACTGTGCATCCTCTGCATCTGTTATGCTCACGTATATTGCCTGTCCTGAGAAGGCCCAGTCTCTTTCGAGGGGCTGATCTCTTGAGTGCTGATGTCACGCAGAGATTAATTCTCAAATCCTTCGTTTTTCACACTTTCAGTAAGTAATAAATTCTTGGGATTTATTAGTCATCATGCAGGAGTGATTCAAAGCCCACCACTAAAATCTATTGAATTCTTCTGTATTTGCATGTGTGTAGATTAGATCAGGGCTTAGACTTTGAGTATTCTTGTTTAGGTCCTTTTAAGGCACTGGAAAATCTATCTGCCACAGTTTCAAATCTATTGTCCAGCTACTGCATGAAGTGTCAGATTCCTAAATCCCACAGTCACCTATTTTTCCGCTGTTTTTCTGTCATCAAAATCCTGTTGCTGGACCATGTCTAATACATGTCCTCTAGCTCTAGCTTGCACCAAAGCAAAAGAGATGCCAGGTGTGATTCTTAAAATAGATAAAGCAAACTCTTAAGAAATTCAGAGATAATATAAGGTATCCACTATGGATTTTCTACTTTACGAGACTTTTATCAAGGACAAGATATTGAACTAGAAGACTCTACTATGTAAATTCCTAAAGAAACCCTACATACCTGGAAGACTTGCAGGAAGCTAAAACCTGGCCCTGCAGAGGCCTACACATGCAAGCCATCAAATCGTCTGCAGCATCATTTTTTAAGGAAACTGCATGCATGTGATATGACGTCATGGCTCTAAATCATTAAAAAGCTCTAATCCTCATCACACATGTTTATGAGATATACAGTTAAAATGGGACTGTGTCTGAAGAAAGCTATGTGATTCACAATTGTACATAAAATTTTTGAGTAGAGAAAAATTTCAAATTTCCAGTGATCAGTTGTAATGAAATGCAGTAAAATGTAATGTGCTACAGTCCAAACATGGAAGCTGGCATATAACATAAAACCTACCTACTCTATTCAATAAAGCCAAAAACACCTTATCAAATTTTGACCCAGCAACAAACACATAATGAGATAACAAATATCTTGTTCCTGGGGAAAGGCTCAGCACTGATTTACATCTAGCAACCCAAATAAATACAGAAAGCCTGCCAGAGTTGCCCATGTAAATCTTAACCACCTCATATGGTTTCATTCTATGAAGTGAAAAATACAAGGAAGAAGGTGTTTTTACTCTGTGAATGAACTATTCAGGAAAAATGTTATTTATTGAACTCTATGGGAGGGAAATTAATTTAAGAAGTTATAAACATGATGAATTATAGCTAATATCTTGGAGGAATAAAATGGAATTGAAAGTAAAAAAAAAAGGTCCCTTTTTTCATTTAAACAACTGGGGCTCTGCGATGTTAAATAGACTTCCACCTGCTAGGAACTGGGTGACAAGCAATTTCTGAGACTACTGATGATTAACCAGAGTGGGGACCATCTCACAAATCAGCAACCTGAATGCTTTGTGTGTTCAGCCCTCATGGGGATTCATGGGACAGTGTCGGGTAATAATTTCAGCCTAGAGATAGTTTGTGAACTATTTGCTTTCCCTGATTACTAGTCAAAAAGTGCAGATCACCTAAAAAACCTGGCAGTGTCCCTGCTCCAATAAGCGAATACTTTAAAGCAAGAGACTACAGCGGAGTGGGGAGAGATGAGTCCATGGTCAAGGTCAATGCAGTGTAGGTTGGTGTACTGAATATTTGTGAATACAAGGCCAAATATGACCAGGTTCTTCTGGTCACCTTGAGCAAGTCACGCTCAACCCCTTTTCTGAAGATGCCCTGGGCCTGGACACCAGGTTTGAGATGCTTCAGGCCTACTCTTCAAGGGAACTGAGGACTTGTAAATTCCCATATTCCCCTCGGGTCTCCCTCTCTGAGAAGGGTGAGTGAAGAGGTTGGATAGCTGGAAACAAGGACACTGCATTAGGACAGTGGGCAGGCAAGGGGGACGTGAGCCTGGAAAGCGGAAGTGCTGCAGGACGAAGGTTGCTCAGAGTGAACTGTGAAGCCAGAGATGGAGAGGACAGAGTGATGCTGAGGTAGCAATAGCAGAGCAAGAGGCAGCTCAGTGTTAAAGAGAGCTGCTAATGGTACCTGCTCTTGCTGGACTTGAGCTGTTGGTCTGGTATTTGGGCTGGGGGGTGTGGGTCTCTCTAAGCTACACTGTCCACTGCGGAGTCCCTGCCATGGTGGCACAGGCACACGCAGTCCTCGCAGCCTGCTGGTGACATTCAGCAGCCTGCAGGCAGGGGAGCCTCTGCACCAAAGCAGCCCAAGCAGCCAAGGTACCTCAGCACCACTCAGCTCTGCGCCAAATCCCGCAGAAATAGCTGGTGGGTGCAGGGATTCGGGTCTGAAAGCGGTGCCACAAGGAATCGTGCGCACTCACACACATAGTTCGCAGCAGGCACAGTGGTCACCGTGCCTGTGGCGACCCTGGGACACCCGCACACAAACCTCCTTGTCCAGGCAGCCTGTCAAGCCCGTGAGCTATGCACAGCCCAGCCCTGTCAGCCACATTCACACCACAGGCACCAACGTGCGAGCCCACACACCCACTGCCCAGTGTCCCCACTGCTTGCCCCATGCGGACCTACAGGTGCTCAGTGCAACTCTAACACCTTCAGCCTTGCACAACCTCGGTGTCGTGAGCTTATGCTAATAAATCTGAATAAGTAATGGACAGATACAAATCTGGGTAATAGAGTTAAATATCCCTTCTTAACTTAAACACAAAACAGATGTTTTCCATCTACCAGCAGGCCTCCCCGATTATCCACACTGCCCATGTCGTCCCCCCAGGCTCCCTGTGGCCCTCTCCCGAGTGAGGAATATGATGCATTGCTGTAGCTAGCTCAGGGCTCAAGTTGCATTAATTCAATAGTACTTTTGTCATGTGGTTTTCTACGTGTCTTTATTCAGCTGCTTTAAAGCACCTCTGGTTTTGTTTTCTTTTGTTCCCCGCAATCACAACCTGTGCTTGGAATCACTGCTTTGTTGAAAAACTCAGCCCAGGCAGCCCATACTGAGGCCGTAATAATATTTGGCTTTTTTTTAACTTTGCAGTAAGTGATCTTTGCAGGTAGCACATGAGCAGTAATTAATAGCCAGCGTGTTCTGGGAGGGAGCGCTTTGCTGGCAGGGTGTGGAGAGCCTGTACAGCCACTGCAGAGCTGCTGGAGGTGGAGCTGGGCTTCAGGCACGACTTCACAGCCCCGGCTGCCTTGCGCTGCCTCTTGGCGTAAAACAAGTCCTTCCTGCCGACGAGGCAGCCCAGATCTCCCAAACAGGTGAAAATGGCAGATGGACACATTATTTTATAATGACTGGGGTGTTTTTGCAATGTTATTGTGAGCTACTATGCTGAAAACCACAAGTGACACCCTTGGAAAGCCCCTGTGGCAGCACTGCCACCAGGCACTTGCGGGAGTTCTGACCAGATCCCAAGTGGGGCCAGGAGGCCACTTTTCCTTTCGGAAGTGGAGACGGTCTGTTGCTTTATGTAACTGGGATCAACATGATGCAGATGAAAAGATAATGTTGAGCTAAACAATAATCTGGCAAGAAGCTCTCAGAATAGGGCTTTCTTATTTACTTTTAATTAGAAAAATGTTTTTTCTCTCTCTTTCTATCTGGAACAAATTGAGAGCAGTCCAATACTGTAATTGTGTTTCCACAGCATTGTGCCAAGGCAATCAGAGCTGTCAGGACCAAGCTGTCTTCTTTAAGAGTTAAATTTTATTAGTGAGGTTGCTTGCAAGTCAGCTGCATGAACTCCAAGTTATGCCTTGCATCTGCACAGCCTCCATTTGGACCTGGTTGTTCATACAGAGACCTCCTGGCAGGATGATTAGAATAACGTGTGCAAATGTTGTACCAAAATTCAATTAAAAATGGCGCTTTCTGTTGGAAACAGACAGGGGGAATCTCAAAAGCCAGACTGCATCAGTAGGCCAGAAAGCCCTGAGCTTTTCAGAAAAGGCCTGTTCGGGGAATTGCGTGACTTGGACAATAGACTGCAGAAGACACAGGACTAAAATCTGAGCTGATATAGACCAAACACTCACTACCAAATTCATCTTTGGCTTTCAAACACTATCATTGTCTTCTGCCCCATTTTTGCCCTCAAATTCTTTGGAAATTAAGGAAAATTTTAATTGACCTTTAGCCATGAAATCTTGGCTCATGATACAGCCAAAGCCTTCAGAAGGTCAAAGATGCTTGGATCCAAAACAGATCTTGGAGCTCTGATCCTGCCATACTTAGCAATCTCTAATGAGAGTCTGAAGAGAAGTGAAGACAGAATATGTGCTTCTCCAAATAAAACTTCTCTCAAGAGCAGGATTTAGAACAGGGAATTTTCCACTGCTGCTGCTGGGATTGGACCTGTCCAGCAGATATTCAGAACTTCAGGGTGGCTTTCTGACTTGAGTTGGACTGAAGTTTGATAAGAGCTCCTATCCTGGGGATTTCAACAGTTTCTTTCCTAGCACTAAGTCCAAAGAAATAAAGAGCATTCATATTTTAAAAGAGAAAAGAAAAAAACATGAACATCTGGAAGTCAATCCTCACCAATATCCTGCATATGATCAGGAATTACTACATCTTGCTTCTTAAATTATGGAAAATAGAATTGTTCTGAATTACATTTTTCACTTAAGAACCTGCTCCAGATAGACAAGAAAGGAAAGCATCACTTGAAACAGCAGCAGAAGAATTTCAATTTTTGAAAAACCCAGGTTTCCCCTGCACAAACCATTCAAGCTCTGGAATGTAAAGTAGTGATGAAAAATGAAAGCCATGTCAACCCAGAAAGCGATATATTAAAGCAAAGTGTTTGGGAGTCAAAGGCTCTTAAATAAATCTAAAATACATACTTTATTTTAAGCCCTAAATCTGCTGCTGCTAATCCTCATATTTAAACCAGAAATCTATTTTCCAAGAAAGCTAGATGAGGCAGGATGGAATTTGACATGACTAGCTCAACAGTAAGTTACTGTTTTTGATATTTGCTGGGTCCATCACTACCAATGTGATATCTCTGATGCATTTCAGAATTACTCTAGTATTTTGTTGCTCTCTAGTGAGCGGAATATTACCTGGAACTGACAGCCCTGCTCCCTACCCCATGCTGCAGCAAGTACAGGATGTCCAGGTAGTATCCGGGCCTGCTAACTTCCCCCATTTCCGCTGCTGACAGCAATCAGCAGTCACATCTTGTCTTTTCATCGTGCTTTGCACATATTTAATCCTGTGCCAATCCTAAGGCTGGCAATTCTCTTTTTGTCACCCTTTTACAGTAGGATTGGGAAAGGGAAATTAAATGAATTGCCCAAGGACGTGAAGCAGTGTGGTGCTACAGTGAACGCCAGGAGCTGAAGGTGACGTAGTCCCCGAGTAGGACATGTGCCTTGTTGTCAGTGCGGCATCAGAGGGTCCCCTGCATGCCCTGGAGCTGCCCTGTGCCAGGGTGTGTGACCTGCTGCGGTGTGAACAGTCACTCACAGATGCTCCTGCTTGCTGGGGAAGCAGCACACGGGAAAAATGCCGAGTTGCTGTGAGATGCTGTCAGGAGTCTTGGGATAACACAAGAGCACTAGCTTGGACCAAGGTTCTCAAAGTGGGAGGTTTCACAGTTCTTTTCCTTTGCTCTCAATGAAGGCAGGAGCATCCACTTCCCTCACTGATCAAACCTCCCCCTGCGTGAGCGTGCTCCTGCTCTACTGACTGGACTCTTTTGGGAAGAAAAGTCACTGCAGAGAAGGGGGAATTGCACTGACTGGTCCTGCCTGAGTGGTGCCTCCAGCTTGTCCACACACTCCCATCCTTCCAGATCCTTTACTGCCTCCTTCTCCCTCCTTTTCATAGAAAATCCTATCAGAAAATTGCAACAGGTTCAGTGGGAAGCAACTAATGAGCCAGCATGAACATAGTCTGATATACACAAAGAAGTATCTACTAGTGAATAGACCTGGCAAAAAACTGAAACAGATTCCTGCCAAATAATACATTTGCCTGATAGAAATATTTGAAACAAAATAATCCAAGCAATTCTACTGATATTCAATCCTAGGTTTTGATTTTCACTTTGTTTTAAATGTTTTCTGATTTTTCTGAAGGGGTTTCCCCCCTCAGGTAAAAGAAATGGAAAGGAGAGAAAATAGAGAGAAATGCCTCTTTTGAGCTCTCCGTCTATACCCACTCAGTGATTTTATTTCACTACGTTCTTGAACTGCCATTAAATTAAAAGAAGAGGAGGAGGAAAAGCAGAAAATGTAGAGGTACCAAGGTTTCTCCATTTTATCTGTTTGCTTTTTTTCCCACTTTTTTCACAAGATCAAGAGATGGATAAAATGATACCAAGAACTCACAGATTGAAATACTGAAAAGCCAAGTCTAATTCAAGAATTGTGAGGTAACACTGAATAAAAAAGCTTCTTTGTTGCATTTTCATTTACTGAAAATGTTTATTCGCAACGAACACTTACAAAAAAATGTGCCTTCAAAATAAACTGTGTATTCCATTGGTGGAAAAATGTAACTGATAAAAAAGAGAACAGCAAAGCTCCAAATGTAGAAACAAGTTCTTTCAGATCCTGATTCTGGGATATGTGACATTTTCCGGAATACTGAGAACGAGGCCTCCTCATTCACAGATCAAGGGAAGGAACTGCATTTTTGGACCCTTCTCACATTTGCCTACTGTGGAAATTCCCCAGGTTCCCTCCATATGGGACTGCAATGCTCTAGTCATCAAAAAGCTGCTCTTGTTTCTAGCCTCGCTATGTCACTAGATGTAAACATGAATGATAAATGAATGTTATGGTTGTATGAGAACTAGGCACCCTCAGTCAAGCCATGAAACTGCAAACCAAAAATAAACCAAAATACAATTCTGACTACCGCGACTTTTGCTGTAGTCAAGACAGTCTTCAAAATACGTTTCCAAGAATGTTTCGCAACACCTTAGCTTGGTTTTATAGGCCTTGGGTGCAAATCTCAGCCTTCCTCCCCACAATGCTAAGTGGTGTATTCTGTAGTGAGCCTTCATCAGCCTGCCCGGGAATGTCCGTAGCATACACTGTGCAATCAACTATATGTAGAGAGAGAGGCAAGCAGAACTGTATGTAGTCAGAGGTGCCTGCTGTATTCTTTGATACGACCTTGTTATGACTGATAGGACTTTTTTTTTTGTGCTTGAACCATCCATGTTGATATTTTCCATGGTTGGGAGATGAATTTTGGCTCAAGACTGTATTTTCATTTTGAGAGGGGAGACTTTCATTTTAAATTATTTCTCACAATGTTTAGAAAGAGGAAGAAAAGGTTGTTCTAGACATTCTTATTAGAAGCCTAATTTGTCATCTAGCATCTCTCTGCTTGGAAAAAATGCACTTGAAACTGTACTGTCCACTCCCTAAAGAAGCTGGGAAGCACCTTTTGTTGTTCACAGGAAATTTTAGCCTATATTTAGCAAGCTACAAATGGTTGAAATACTTCAGTTCCTTCATACTGAGCAGAGACTTGCCTGACATGGTCATGTTTGTGTCCCAGAGACTTGCACTAGGTGCCTGGCTCCTGTGAATGTCACCCTGGGGCTTGAGGAAGGGACTCAGACTTTCCCCATAATTGCTCCCTGGCTTCCCCACCATGGTCTTGCAACCGGGCCAGGCTGGGCAAGAGCTCAGCCTTCCTGGCCCCTTTCCCACGAGGGTCTCTCTCTGATGGATTGGACTGAGCTGTTTCTTTCTGGGAGGTCTCTGCAATCAAGCACCATTGAAGTGCTTGAAACAAAACAGGAAGAATTCATGTTCGCTTTTCAAATACATGATTCATGTGCCAGGAATCACCAGTGTCTCTGGGGAGCCAGCGCAGCAGTGACTCAGGAAGGCCCAGAGCGCATGGCAGCTTGGGCACAGGTCTGTGCCGTCGGGACTGTCCGTGGGTTTCAGACCCACACAGTGAGTGTCACTGACGAGGGACGTGGTCCCTTCCTGCAAAGCGAGGTCAGAGGCAGCTGTGTGGGGTGTCTGCAGCTTCTCTGGCTCTGCACCACATGATGACTGGCAGATTAGCCCATGGTGCCTCCAGAGAGACGCCCCTACCAGACACTGACCCTTTCTGCTGATGTGCCACGTGGGTTAGCACAAACACAGGAACTGTGCAGAAGTATCTCCCAGTGGCCTTCGCTCTGAGGAAATGTGTGGCCTTCCTCCTCCTCCAGGCTGTACACAGCCTTGCTGCTGTGATGCCAGAGGGTGCGGGGCGGGAATCCCCCTGGTGCCCTGTGCTCACCGCCCTGGGCACTGAGGCAGCACAAGGACCATCACCGAACCACATTAATACGTGTTCCTGCCCTGTCTAGCTTCCTTCAAATCACATTTCCAGAAGGGACTGTCACGTTCTCCACCCTCTTCCATTAAGGCCTGTGCTGCCTCCACCTTTGTGAGCCACCTCCCTCCATCGGAGGGAGCAGAGTCAGTCCCACTCAATCCACAGGAGAGAACATCGTGTGGGGGAGAGCTCCTTGGATTATTCTTTTCAGCAGTAGACAGTGAAAAAAACACTCTTGGAGAACAGCATGGGAAAAATGAGGTGAATACATATCACTTTAGCCAGCTCCCATGCATTCCTGGCCTGAGCCAGGGGAGCGGGAGCGTCAGAGCACAACCCAAAGCACCCGCTTTATTTCACTGTTGCTTTCTTTTAGATACTGTTGGAGAGAGAAAAGGCAGGTGGCCTCCTCAAACACACTGACTGCATGCAGTAAGGGGGGAAGTGGGAAGAGGCATGATTAGGCTTCTAAAAAGGAATCAATAGTCCTCTGGAGGGCTGATATACTTCATCTGTAAACATTTCAGCCCTCCAATCAAGGCAGAAACAGCAGTATGTGCCTCAGAGAGGCCGTCCTGATCCGCCAAGGAGACTTCACGAGGAAGCGCAGCTGAGCTCGGCATGTGAGCCGGGAACAGGAGCCGCTCGCAGCCAACGGTAAGCGGAGGGGCAGCAAAGGAAGGACCACGTTTGCAACAGATGTGTGACAGCAGGGTCTCGGGCCCTGTGGTGCCACCTCCACCTACGCGCCTGCAGAACTGCTAAGCAATGGCAAAAGGAGGGAACATCATGTATTTTTCCATTTGTAACCTTACAAATCTATAGGAAACTTTTCCTCTCCAGAGGCTCCAGTTTGTTTTATTCTTTCTATCTGGCTTGTATGCCATGTGCAGCTAGTTCCAGTGCTGTTGCTTTAGCTACCCTGCGTTGTGGTATAAAGCCACATATTTTCAACCCACTAATATTTGGAATTATTATAAACAGAGGTTTCATATATATTTATATATATAAATGCCAAATTGGCAGGTGCTTGCTTGGCTCAGCCAGGGCCTGGACCCTGCCTTGTGCAAGTCTCAGCAAGCTGGAGGGATCGAAATAACCTTTCCTTGCAACCCTCTGTGGCCCCTGTGCTCCGTCAGGGAAGGAGGCTTCAGGAATACACATAGCGGCTCCAGAACTGAGCGCTGCAGCTGGCCCTCTTCCACCTGCTCCACAAATATGTCAGTGCTGCACTCACAGTTAGAGCCGAGCCCCTTGTGAAGAAGCCAACCAGAAAAACACTCCAGGATCACGGGCCTCAGTCCACCACACACCGGCATCCAAGCCTCCGTCACGTCCCATTTAGAAAGATGAGGCGCTCTCATTGCCAACACCAGAATAGCTTGCCTGTGCTGTGAGGCTGCCTGAACACCTAAAATAGATCAGAACCAGCCTTATCTGCTGCCGTCTCTCCCACCCTCCTCACAGCTCCCTGGCTCTGCCCGCAGCAGGGCTGAGCGCCTCCCCGGTGGAGCAGCGCTCCTCCAGCCGCTCGTGGGCACGTTCTCGTCAGCCTGTGCGCCCTGCGCTGCTCCTCATTCATCCTCTTGTAGCAGCAAGTGCTACGCGTCCTGCCCTGAAGCAGTAAGTGACACAGGACTTGATTGCAAACAGATTTTTCAGCATGTACATAGTATGTTCAAGACTGGGAATCTTGAAATTATTTTCTTATTTCCTTATATTTTTTTCTACTCAATTCCACGTTCCTTTTTTAGCTGTGCTTGAAAGTTACTTGGAACCTTCCCTCCTTAGTCATATGGATGAATTATTACTTTGCTTTTTCTGGGAAAATAACACTACAGAACAGTTACTGCAGCATACACTACAAGTACTACTGGCAAAGAATATTTAGGTATTTTAGATTTATATTGCTGTAACTAAAAGCAGAACTTGGCTGTATCTTGCCTGACTATAATGAAAAGAGATAGCCACAACGGGCTTTTGTATGAACTTGACTCCTAGAAATTAGGGCAATAAAAATAGCAATGCCATCATTTGTTAATTCTAATTATTTCAAGACTCAGACACGTAAACCTATGTTTAAAGGGATGTGCTGACCTGAAGTGCATAAGGAAAAAATAGTTCTTTTACTAGCAGAGTAGAGGCAATAGCAAGTCCTCCAGGAATTTATATCATGCTTGTCAGCACATGGTTTGAATATGACACTCCTTCCAGACAGACACAATATATGCTCCTCTCCCAGCAACCTCAGTATCAGCCTTCTTCCTGGCTTGGGGAGGGTTTGACACAAGCTCCAGCTGGTGAGGTGCATTACATACAGCCACGGACAGGTACTCCGGTGGCATGACTCGTCATCAGCCCGGCTGCGGGCTTCACAGTTTAGCAAGTTGGCAAAAGACTGTCAATAGCCCACACCCAACAGTAATCAGAAGCAATAAAACAGACATAAGATATAAATACAAATATATATATTTTTAAGTACAAGTTTCCTAGAGAGCTTTGGGACTTTTCTTGTACATTTGGTAAGGATCTCAGTCTTCTCCTTATCATCTTACAGCACTGATCTACCTTTTTGTGTCTATCAATCTCTAATTAAAAGTATTTTAAATCTAAGCAATTCTAAAACCCTGGAAAAGCTATTCACCAGTGCCTGTGGCATGCATCTGCCAGTTAACAGCTCTGAAAAAGAACAAAATGTTTCACTTAAGTGCCACGTGCAAATGTTATGTCATGTTTGTTTCTTGAATGTATTTGCTTACATTAAGTTAATTTAGGACTGATGGCAAGCATTATACTGACAGGCCCAGAACTGAGCACAAATTCCTCAGTGCCCTCCTGATGAGTGAATCTGAACATCTTCCAGTAGCGCACAAATCTGTATGGCTCATCTACCCCAGGCAAGGTTTATTCCCTCAGATCCTCTCCCTGAGGAAAACTCTATGCGCAAGGCTGATGCATTTGGGTAGCACTTTGCTGAAGATGTGTTTACACAGCCACCATCTCTGTCAATTAGTTCCCTCCGCAATTATCTCCTCTCCTACAACTTCTGAATCCACTGGCCAATCGAAAGCATATTTAACAAAATGGGAGAGATCTGAAAGATAGGAAATTCCTATGAAGTGGTGAAAATTAGGGCCTGGGTAGAGCAAGAGACCCCAATTAGCATCTGATTGAGAAAAAGGGCTGCGTGGTGAGAGCTGCAATTATCTGTCCTGTTTGATGTGGCAGCTGGCTGAGCAGCAAACAGACCCCAGAGAGCCCGTGAGCAGCACATGGCTCAGAAGGGGCCATGGCAGCAGCAGGGCAACTGCTGGAGAAGAGGTGAGGGCTCTGCGAGGCATTTCAGGAAGCATCATGGCCAATGACTATGCTGGTTGCAATTCTGCAGATGAAATACAGAAGTCACATAGAAAATCAGGGCACATCAATCCACATGCTCAGGAAATGTCTTGTTTTAATGCTTGCCTGCCCATACTTCGCCGTGGAGAAGGCTGGTTGGTGCCGAATGCCTGGCACTTGGAGACAGAAAATGCTGAAATGCAGGATGTGCATGTCCCTGGGGGACTGGGAATGGTTGGTCTTCTCTGCACATGGGTTGCCCTGTCCAGTGTTGTGGACGTCTGCCCCACTGCAAATAAAAGGTAACAGAAACCAACCCAGCTCCAAATAAAGTAAATTAAATTCAGCATGCAGAGAATGGGTCCACAGACCGTTGCCATAGTTTTGCCTAACTGCAGTCAGTGAGTTAACCTGACTTCACTGAGGTGCTGGAAAATACTGATAGTTTTAGGCAGGATGATAATTTCGCAGTAATACACCTGCCGGCCTATTAATCACGGTATATTTGTAGTCTTTTTTTTTTGCACATGCTGGTCCTATTTCAGAAAGGATTCATCCTTCCAGCGGCCTTAACCTACTTTTTCTCTTACAAATCAGTAGCAATTGCAATGGAATCAGCGGAGAAGGAAGAGACAAGAACAAAGCAGACGATTTGTATCACAGCGGTATTGCTTTCACCAAATGAAAGAAAAATTCTCCTAAAGCCATCATGTTGCCCCATTGCAGAGTCTTTCTGACTGCTCGTTAGTCAAAAGAAGAGTTTGTTCCTTCCCTGCCTGCATTTCTACATGGAAAAGATGCATCAGTAATGAAGATGACTGCCTGCATTGGCTTTGCATGTGACCTTTATCCAAAAGCAATTCTTTTTCATCATTTTCACATAAAATCCATCAAAATCCTCCCATCTGGCTTATTCTTGGGAGGCATCCTTAGTTCTCCCAGCTGGATGGCTAAAGCCTGTGACTATTCCCTGACCTTAGCATCCATTTTATTATTGAGCCTCCCCCCACCAAAAAAGGAAGATATTCTTCAGAAGGGCAGGCCGGGCAGCAAAATGGGCTTTAGGAAACCACTCACTGCGCCGTGTGTTTTGTTTCTGTCGAGGAGCCTGGACTCGGCCAGCCGCTGTCTCCTGGATTAATGACTAGCACCTCCTCCCCTCAGGTGTCCCACTTAGCCTTTTCCCTGGAGAAACCAAGCAGGCATTAGACCTGCTGAGATCTGAATCCCAAACTACTTTGGACATTGACCTTTCCATCACTGCATGAATTTTTTAAAACAGTTACTGAGAGTTCAGCTAACAATTTATTTATTTTTTAATTAATCAGACCCTAGGAAGAAAAAGAGAAAGACTCTGACAGCTCCTTGGTCCCAGGACTGCTTATCAGCATTTGCAGTAAACAGGGAAAAGCTCATAAATATTGCATTTTCCCTCAAGATAAGGGATTTCAGAGTGAAGGATTGCTTCCCAATAGCAAATTTCAGGGCAATGTCATGGAAATGGGTCACTTGGATTCCTGGAATGCAGAAGCCATCGTGGGGCTTCCTTAAAGCGAGGAGTCTCTCCAGCAGCCTGTGCCACCCCTAACCGGGTCCCGTGTGACCCCATCTCAAGGAAAGCCAGGGTGGTCAGCACTGAAAATGGAAGCCGTGGCCTGCAGGCATCTGCATGAGCATCTGTACTGGTGGCCTTAGGAAAGAAGGGGAGCCCAAGTTTGTTTCTTGTGCTGGAGAGATAAAGAGCTTCCTCACAAAACAGCTGGTGTCTATCGTCCCCTGTCTGTGCAGGAATGAGGTGCAAAGAACGGTCCTTCTCTGGCCATGAGAAGGACAGTATCTAGTGGGCTGGAGGGGCTGTGGTCCCTCTGGCCCACACACGGTCTTCAGCCCTCCTTGGGCCTCTAGCCCCTTGGCAGTGGGAACTCAGCAAGAGCCAGACTCGCGTGCACAGCTCAGCTAGGCAGGAGAGAGGAGCAGCCAAGCCCCGGCCGCGGTGGAATCCTCTGGGCAGGTCCTGCTGGGATGCCGGGAGAGGAGGGATGCTCGGCCGCCGCCGCTGGAAGCTGCTCTGATCCTGGCTTCCTTCAGCATTCACAGTGATGACTTGGCATGTTCATGTTCTCTATACAAATCCCAATAAACTCCTAACCTCAGAAACATCCTGTAACTAGAGGCTCTCTTGTCTAGTTGCCATATTGTGTGAAAAAATGCTTCTCCTTATCACTACTACATTTGCTGCCTCTGATTTTCACTGAATTTCTTCCCCTTCTTGTTTCAGGAGACAATGTGAATATTAATTCCTCTCTAATCTATCCCACCCACTCTCTCAATGCATTTATCATGTTCTCTCTTATTAATCTCCTCTTTATTGTAAAGTGTTTCAGCTTTTTCAGTCTCTGCTCATGGAGTTTTGCTTGTCTACTTCTGTAATGGAGTCAGTCGCTTCTTATCTGCATCGAATTGGGAGCAGCGGTTAGGTGACCAAGGTGGCTCTGTAACCCATTATGCAAAAATTACAACAAGCAGCACTTCATTTAATATGGCTACGAAAATATCTTCAAGGAAAATCTTATGACAGCATCTCCTGATTCTATTTGTAGCTTAATTTTACTATCACTATGTGCTCTGCAGAAGCGCAGATGTTTTATTCATTGTCAAAGCACAAATTATCTTTTTATTTTCTATTTAAAGAACTCCTGGCAGACTCTATAAGGGGTAAGAGAACACAATAATTTCTTTTTATTTGCCTTTAATCCTCTCCATAAACAAATCCACTGACTTGATTTTTTTATAATTTTGAGGGCAGTTGGATTTACAGTTTGCTGTATGCTACACACTGATAATAGTACCCATCACATTTTTGTGGTATCAGTGTTGTCTGTTTTCCATAAACATGCCATCATAATTCAAAGCAGCAGCTTTTGAATGTGTTTTGCCTTTACCCAAGGGAGATCACCTCATGTTGTTTTACACTCTCGGAGGAATTGCAGTGACCGAAGTATAATTTGCATGGCCTAGAGTCTCCTTTCAGTCTTAAATGCTTAACCAAAATGCACTGGTGTGGCTTAAGTAGTTATTAATTCTGCTAATTTTCAGTCTGTTAAGTAACTGCAGATGCTCTACAAAGAAACCATATTTCAGCCCTTCCCTATGGAGGGAAAGCTACATGCCTGAACCACAGTTTCAGATTATGGAGCCCCCTCTTCTGTTACACTGGAACACTTCCCATGTTCCCTCTTTTCACAGGAAGATAGGAATTTAAGGAAATTGTCACTTTTTGTTATTGTGCTTCTCTCTCCATTCTAAAAACAAGAGTCTTTCCTTCTTCTTCTCATCCCTTCCATTCCATTCCCCTCAAAACTACCCTTTTTTCTTCTAAAGTAATGCTGTTGCTGAATTTCTGTTAGCCGTATTTGCAATTCCAGAAGTCACACCAAGACCAAAGCTATTAATGGCATTACAGCTTCTGTACAAAGCCATCACCTTGAAATTTGTGTTTGCATCGGAGTCAGTGCTGAGACTAAAAGCAGTGCAGTGACCTGATTGTGTCGATCCACATTCTTCCCACCCAAGGGAATTTATTTGTATTGTTTCTTTAAAATAAAAAAGCACAATTAAAAAATACTAACATATGAAAACAGAAGCAGAGAGGAAATGATTAAGCACTCTGCTCAGAACAATGGGATGGGTCACCCGCGACGCCAGGCCAGGCAAGTATTGTAGTCTGGGCTCCAGCCCGTCAGGGCTTTGCTCTGTTTCACCTTGGCCTGGTCCTGCACTGATTATGTCACTAGGGCCTCAACCTCAGTAAGAAAAACTTCCAGCCCCAGGAACAGCCACAACGAGGCCATTCTGCACTGGCCTGACTGGAATCCGAGTAGCCTGAACATACAGCTGAAGTCATGAAGCCCTGCCAGGGGAGTCCTGCGTTTGCCCTCCGTTGGTGAGCAAAGGGGAGGGCTTGGAGAGTGACCTCTCATGAAAACTGAGGGCTGCAGCGGGTGCTGGAGGTGAGTCAGTGGTGGTTGCTCCCCGAGCTCAAAAGCACCTCATGTCCCAGCAAAGCATTAGGAGACTGCTTCCAATGACGGGTATGAAACCTTCACCTATCGTGTCCTGGGGCATTTCTCTTTAAGGTGAGGTTGCTCTGCATTGCTGCAGTTTGCTCTTACCTTTTACCAACAGTTATGTTATGCTGAGCTCTGGGGCTCTGTGCATCTTGCTATGCAGTTTCAAGAAATCATTAGGCTGAACTGTGATCAATTTTTCCAGACTGAGCTGCATGTTGATCCAAAACAGTCCCGCAGAGCTCTGCAGAAATACCTGTGGGGTGATATTATACGCACTTGGGGGAAAGTTATCCCGATCTATTAAATAATCTGAAAAGAGCCTTTTAAGCAGACTCAGAGGAGTCATTACAAAAGCCTTCAACTAAGTGAATAATATGTCATCCCATATGTAGCTCTAGCCCAAACACCATTTATTAGATAGATAAAAATGTAAATACAGGACCAATATGTTGACGAATCGTGAAGATTATATGCAAACCCAGGGAGTCAGGGGAACAGAAAGAACTGGAAATCTGTTCAAATGCTTTGACACAGCTGACCTCTGGGAAGGTTAGGGCAGAGTTCTAATATGGACTATTAAATCAGTAATATTAAGCAGAGGAAGCTTTTTACAAACAATTGTAAAAGGTGACCGAAGAATAAGCCAATGTAGTAATAGAAGATTTTAATTATCCAAAATTGAGTAGGAAAAGCAATAGGTAAGAACACCATCTAAAGAATTATGCAAACGATCGGCCCGACTTTATGTTTGGAAAAATGGAAGAAGATAGCAGGGGGACTATTTTTGGTTTGGTTTGAAAAATACAGATGAATTAAATGGCTAATGGCATGGAAATCTGGAGGCATAAGGACATGAAGTGCCAAAGCTTACCACTAGGAAAGTAAAAGCCTGCAGATAAGGATAAGCATTAGATCCCACTTTCTTGAGGACCTGCTAAATAGACTCTCTTAGGTATCTAATCAAGGTTGTTAGCAAGACGAGAAGACTGAACAGACCCCAAAAGATGGCTGGGTTGAACACATAATGGCAATGTCCTTATGTGGAAGAACAGCAAGCAGTCAGAAATATGATTATAGCTGCATTAGTAGCTCTCTGAGGACATAAGAAATAAAAAAAAGGATAGTGTAGAAAGTCCACAAACAATCACTAAGGGTGAATATAAGGGCATAAGGCAAACGTGGGATAAAGTCAGAGCAGCAACAGCACAACAGGATTTTCAGCTTGCAAAGGACATAAAAGGGAACAAGGAAAGGTTCTATAAATACATTTTAATTATAGGAAGAAAAAGGAAAGTCTTGATCCATTACTAAACAGGAAAAGAGAGCAAATAACAAATGATGCAGAGAAGCTTAGCATATTCCTTGATCCCGCCCTTATTAAAAAAAAAATGTTTGTGACCAACTAATCAACTAAATTATTTTTAAAATGAGGTAGGGATGCAGGCCAAAACAGGAAAAGACCGAGTTAAAGAACACTCAGATGAGCCAACTGCACACAAGTCATTAGGGCCTCGTGAAATTCACCTGAATTTATTGAAGTTATACGATGAAGTAATCTGTGAATCACTAACAATTACTGTAAAGCAATTATTGTAAAGAAGCCGCATAGAACAGGACTAGCAGAACAGAAGAGTGAAGTTCACACTGATCTTTAAAAAAGAATAATGAGACCCCAGGAAGCTATAAAATCCTCACCCTGATTTGCAAAGAATCTGGAACAAGTTATTGAACAATCAGTCTGTAAATACCTAAATGATGGTATGGTGATAGAAAGCAGTCCATTTGAGTCTGTCAAGAACACATCACAGCAAACCAATCTAATTGTCCTTTTTAACAAGGCAACTGTAAAAGTGGATAAAGAAGAGCAAGTGGATGTGATTTACCTCAGCCTCCTGGCATGGTCCAGTACTACATGGTCACCAGCAAGCTAGGGAAATGTCATCTGCAGTGTAACCACAACAGAATGGGTGCACAGCTGTGTGGACTTTGCTCTGAAAACATAGCTATCAATTGTTCCTATCAAATAGGAAATTGTTCTAGTGGGATTCCACTGGACCTTTTCTGGGCCTCATTCCATTCTTTTCACTAATAATGTGAATGATGACATCTTTAGTTACCATTATACTTGGAGACGTTACAAGAGAATCATGATCCAAGAATCAAAGAGAAGAAATGATCAGGATGAACTGGAAAGGTTGTCCAAAGCCAACCTGGTTAAGTAAGTAACCACTAGGACAAACTACTACTTTCAGGAAGGAGAAATGAAATTCCCAGCTACAAAAATGGAAGAACTATGTGGGCAGTGGCTTTGAAAAACAGGTCTGAGGGCTGTAGAAAAAGACAATAATCTAGATGATGTGTGTTGTCTGTACAGACTGTATTTCTGACAGTACCTTGGTAGAAAACATGAATCTATCTGTGTGTTGCATTTATGGAAGCATCATGTATGAATAAGACAAAAAAAAAGTAAATATTCTATTCTGCACTTTATTGTGGAAGTCCTATCTGAAAGATTTTATCAAATTCCGGGTACCATACTGTATCAAAGATTTAGATAAACTTGGGAGACAACCCAGAGGAGATGAATAAGAGTGATCAGAGATGTGGAAAACATAACCAGTGAGGTGGACAGAATTGCATGTGTATAGTCCAGAGACAATGAAGGTGAGGAAAGATACTGGTGTCTAAATGCATACAAGACTGTAATAATGAGCACGGTGAGCAATTGTTCTGGATGGGTGTAAGCACAAGAAGAGATGAGTTTACCTTGCAGCCAAAGGGTATTTAGGCTGGAGAAGGAAAAAGATTTCTACCTGCCAGCACAGTGGAACAGAATATTGTGGAATCTACCTCACTAGAGAGTTTTAAGTAGGTAAATGGTCTTTCAGAAGGAATAAAATATATTAGCTTGGTCCCCAAGAAGCCTGTGTCTCTAGAGACCCTTTCTTGTCTGAAGTTCCTGTAGTTTTGAGACTTGGTACCTGAGGGTGCTGGTGTGAAATCTCTGACACTATAGTACAATGGCTAACCTGATGTTTTAATGATAATGATTTTATAATCCACCCCCCTGCTGGAACAATCCACCTTTGCAAATCCCTAATTCATATCCCCAGTCAGGCATAATTTATCCTCAGTACTTGTTATTACACATGTCCCGAGAAGAATGCTCAAAAAACAAAACTAAATGAATGAATTCAAACTGTCTTTCCCATCCTTTTTTTAGAATGTTTCTATGTATCTCCTTGAAATTTATAACCTCATATGTTTTCTTTCTTTTGAAATTTCAGAACTAGATTTTTGCTACTAATTTATTTCCGTGCCACCTTTTGTTTTCTTAACTGCTCAAGTCTAGCACATCTGGTGAACAAGCAAAGTTATGAGGGGGCCCAGCTATTTCCTGTGAAGCTAGGATGTGTTTTGTCCTATCACTTCACTGGTCTCCAAGTGACACTGAGTTAAGGTACTCAGACTGCTTTCCTGTCTTGAATGCTGTAAATCAGTGCCAGAAGCTAAGGGCGTCAGGAAACTACTGAACAGGAGAAGTGGCAGCAGTCATTAGAACATATGCAGCCAGGTGATGGCCAAAGATAGGACTAGGAAATCTCTGCAAGGGGATAGCATGGGACATACCATCAGAGGATAATTTAATTTTGTAGTTAAATTAGAACTGTTTTTAGAACACTACTGTTGTTAGAACTGTTGTTAGAGGCACTGATTTGGATTTCACAGCTAAAGCTGAGTTCCGTTTTGCACTGAAAACAGGAATTCAGTCTCTTTGTTATGTTTGAAAAATACTGTCTCCTCCTCAAATTGGCAGCATATATCCCTCTGGGTACAAGATGAATGGTCTGGTAATTTGCTAGCTTGTGATTTGCAATTAATTAGAAACTATGTCCTTTAAGAAATCTGTTTAGATCTGAAACATTTCAACAATGAAATAATGCAGACCATTAAAACGCTCCATGTAGTCAAAATTCATTGAAGGTTCACGCACAGACTCTAGCTGAATACATTAGTTTGCGATCAACAATTGCTATATCTAATTGCAGACAGGAAATATAGTGACATCAAAGTAAACTAAACCAATCATCAGCTTTCCCCTAGAGTGAATTTACATGTGATAATCCTATTGCCTGGAAGGATTTACATTATAGTCATTGATCCCGTTGACTCCAAGAGCGCAGATCGTGTCATGAAGACATTACTTTAAAGATTTGCGTTTGGATTTGCTGCATGGATGTTTCTCCTTAACACTGCTGATTCCATGTATATTCAGGTGGCCTTGTAATAGAAACTGAGACAACAGAGATCTTAAAAATACTGTAGAATTAGGACAATTTCTTCTTTCTCTTCCCCTTGTCCTTCCTTGTGCCCCTTTCAGTCAAAAATCAAAGTCACCTGACATAAGTCAGGATTAAAGCAGGTCTAAAGCACTAAACTAGTGCTTTCAATCTGTGGCCAAGAAATCCCCCAAAAGTTCAAAAAGTTTTATTTAAAAGGGGTCCAAAAGACAATTAAGAATAAGAAGGCTATTGCAGGAAACTCAGATCTACTATGCAAGGATATATACTTCCATTAGAAATCTCACTGTCATCCACAAACTGAAAAGGAAACTTAAATTAACCAAAAGCAGATATAATTCAGTAGGGTTCTTTATCTCTGATGGTGCATCTCAGCTGCAAAGTCCTGGCACAGAGCCAGACAAAACTCACAAGAGGGAAAAAAAGATCAAAAAAGTAGAAGATTCAATCGTTGTATCAGAGAAAAAGAAAAAGAAGAAAAGGATTAATCTGGGAGAAGAAACTTAAAGAGTTCCAACAGACTCAGCAGAGGACAGAGGTGTCCTTGGAAGGACCTTCTGGATGCCTGCAGTGAAGGCTTGACCCTCTGCTACATGCCAAGGAGGGGCTGGTGACATGGATGCCAACAGCAAGAAAGCTCCTATGGCTTAGAGGAAGAACAGCTCCTCACCCACGGTGGGGAGAAAAGGGAGTGCTTGGATTCTCACAGGGAAGTGGGGAAAAAGGCCAAAAATGACTCATTTGGGTAGAGCTCTTTGCAAACCTCTAAAAACACTCGTTTATAACTGATGTCAATTTACAAATGAAAATGCAATTCAGAAACAAAAGAATGTTTCTGTTTAGAAAAAGTTGAAAACAAACAATGTTTAACATTGTTTAAATGAGGCTGTTTAAGCCTCATTTTTTTCCTTTCAGGCAAACAGTATTTTTGTGTTTGTTCCAAATTCACAAATAGCTCTGATTCCTCTTCCCTCGTACAGTTGGATGAGCTTATGTGCCAAAGAAAGATCTCCCCAAACTTTAAAATAAGCCAAAAACATCAGACCAAACATTGTGAGCTACATTCAAAGACCTAACGCGAGGATGACCTAGTGTCTGGAAAAGAGAGCTAGCATCGAAATGCAGCGGATCCCTGTAGATCCCGCAGCAGAACTGCCCCGTAACAAGCTGCAGGAGACCTAAAAGCAGAGGGGCGAAGCGGCCTGCCTGAGGTGAGGACTTCCCTGTGGTGGCCAAGGAGGAGCGGGAACGTAACACATGAAGTGCGGGGGAAACACAGCTGCATGACTGCTGTGGCAGAGACGTCCCCGTGCGGCTCCTGCTGCCGGTCGAGCCAGCGGGGTGCAAAGTGGCTTCTTGCCACTCTCTCTGCGCAAGGGGCTCCGCAACGGAAAGTGTGGGAGGAAGCGGCGACCCCTGGCAGGAGGGAGGGAGGGAGGGAGCGGGAGCTGCGGTGGGGGCCTGGGGCTGTGCCCTGCCAGCAAGTGGAGGCAACACCACACTGGGCCCAGTGTGGACGTGACTCTTCGTGGTGGTGCCTGCGGGAAGGCTCTGCAAGGCCCTGGAAGGGGCTGGTGGATGGAGAGGGGCCCACTGGGAACGTCACTGCCCGCAGAGCGGGATGGGGTGTCCTGCATGCGAGTGCGAGGGTGCCGCAACGGGCTCAAAGGCCCCACTCACCCCCGGTACTGGAAACGGTCATGGTGGCGTTCAGGGCAAGGGTTTGTTCCAGCAGATTCCAAGCTATAGTACAGGGCAAGGCCGTTCAAACACTAGCAAGAAGGGCCTTTCTCAAAGGCAGAACTAGAAGGTTTGAGACTTCAGCTCAGGACCTCACGAATTCTGGTTTATTGTATTTCCACTCCTGTTCAGATGCTAGCATTGCACAGAAACCCTCACAAAGTGCAGCACAGCTTCCAGATTTCAGTCCAAGAGCTGAGCTCTTCCCCTCCAGACCTAGGAGATTAAAAAATAAATAAATAAAGCTGGAAATGAGCCATGAGCTGATGCAGCTCTGACTTTGGGTCTGGCAGCTGGGCCAGTGGTGAGGTCCCACATATAAAGTAGGTCACAGGGCTTGGGAAGGACCTTTTATTTCCTCTAGGATTATCATAAAACGGCAATTTATTAAAATCCAAACAGCTTGCAGCAAAGCAGTGGTTCTGATAACAAAATCTTTAGAGATGTGGTGGCTACAGTACCAGGCCTGAGACAAGCGCTTCATCAAGGAGACCATACACCACTACTGCAGAAAGGAAAACGAGCGGTGTGCTGCGAAAATAAACTCCAAGAAAAGCTTTTCTCACCACCTGTACGCGTTACACCGTGCAGCCCTCCATTTCAGAACTCGGTTAAGTGAAATGGAATGCAGTTATGCACTCTGCCGCCTCGAACCCAAGCGCCTCACCGCTGAGCTCCCTGGCCGGGCTGCCCTCGGGCCGCAGCGCGAGGCGCCCGCGAGCCCCTCGCCGCGGCAAAGGCCCCGTTCCACACGTGAGCGTGGCGCAGGGAAGCAGCGGGTGGGAGGCGCCCTCAGCTGCACCCGCGGTTTTACGTACTACAAGTCCTGGTCTGTGGCTACTTTAAATATTTTCTGCAATTGCTCATCTTCGTCAGTGGCAATTTTTATTTATAATTTAGACAGTGCTTTTGCAACTCTCCCCTAAAGTAAAATAAATGTAACAGCTGGTGTATCTGCAGCTGACGAGGTTGATAAAAAGAAGAAAGTATCTCTGAAATGAAGTTTCCTTTTCAGGACATGCATTGGGCCCAACATAAAAGGCACAACAGAGGGTTTAATTTAAAACTAGTTTATTGGTGAAATGTTATCAGAATCCTAGTGAAGACAAATAAATCAATGTGATACTGGGAAAAAGATCAGCTGCTAAGAATGAAAGTTACCAACAAAACAGCCCGCAGCCAGGGGAAGAGTTACACAAACTGGACTAGATCAGCAAAGCCCAACTGCAATGCTCCTTCCACAACTTTGGATTCCAAAATGAAATAATTTGAGGTTAAAATGCTGATGGTTGCAAATATTTGTTCCTTTCACAAGAATAAGTAAATATTATATTTTTGACAGTGAAACAGTGCTTTGCTTTCATGCCTCTGTTTCCCCCGTTCTGCAAAAGCACTAGGTTGCATGCAAGGAGCAGAGAAAGGAGGAAGTAACATTATTGCTGCAGGCTGATTGAACTTCACCAACACTTGATTTATATACTCCTCTTTATTAAGGTAAAGGACAGGGAAATTGGAAGGTCTGCCTAAAACAACAGAACATACACAGCTCCTCAGTTGTTCTAAATCAGAAAACTATGAACGTTTTCTGAGCTTTTTTTTTTCCTGGAAAGAAGATCTAGATGAATGAGAAACAAGCAGCAGGCTGACAGAGAAGCCTCTCGTGACTCAAACTGCACCCAGATAGTATCTCAAGCTGAGCGACAGGCTCTTGGATCAGAACTGGGCCAGGGGAGAGGAGGCTGCACGCAGAGATGCTGTGTCTCTCCAGCTGTTGGATCCTTCCCGCGCCCAGGGCAGCAGGATTCGCATGGCCTTGTAGAGAAACAGAACTGACAAAAAGGTGCCTGCATTCAATGCCAATACCCTCCCTACTTCTAACACCCAGTAGAGTCCTACTTTTTGGGTGGCCATTTTCATGAGAATGTGTGACCACGCTGTTTTACTGAGGAGTTTGTGGGTATCTGAGCACAGAAGAGTCCAAATGCCCTAGGAAAAGGTTTGCCCAGGAACCCTCTTGTGACCAGGGACTTGAGATGAACTCCTCTGAAGAGACCCTGCTGTCATAAAGTCTCCAGCCTGCACTCCAGAGATGGTTTTAATTTTGCATCAGAGACACAGCAGCTTCAGGAAGGGTCCCACAGCTTGCATGTTGAAGGATCTAATTTTTTTGTAACAATGGTACAATTCAGTTCAAGCAAAACCAGACACAATTGCACTTAATCAATGAATTCACTTCTGTGTGAACCAGGACTCCAATTTGGCCAATGTTTTCCTTCCTATGTTGTGACAAATTACTCCTATTGACTGAACAGAGCATGCCAAAGTTTTGTATATTCTGATTTATATGAAATAATTAGCATGATATTGTCTGGATTTGAGGTCACTGAGCTGTTCTACTAGTACTTTAATATCAACATTCATTTCCATCCTGTACCAATTAGCACAGAAGAAGCAGGATCCTGCTCCAATGACATCTACTCTGCTTTATAACATTCAGTCATACAGACTTTTCTTACACAGATTCTTACCCCCTCCAAGAAAAACCTTGATATGTGGGTTTCAGAACAACAAAAACATTTGCAAAAAGAAAACACTAGCATAGGGTGAGATGCCAGTTCATGCTAAAAATGTAAAGAACTGAATGTTCCTGATATTGCAATTACTTCCTTTACAGAAGATAATTTTGGGGAGAAAACAAAGGTCACTTGTAAGGAATGATAAGAGACCCTCCTCATGCTCTTCGCCTAGCAGGATTTTAAAAAGCTACAAGAATTTTTGCAGGTCCAAGACTTTCAATTAAAAGTAAAAGGATTGCTTTATTCTAAAAATGAACCTACCAACTGTATTAAAATGAACAAAATAAAACACCCAATACTGCACACCTGATCCTTAAAAAATGATTTCACCAGTCCCTGGGATGGTATCTCTCAGAGCCAGCTCTTCAGCTAGGGCAAATCAGCAGCTCCCCACTATGTGGGGAGCTATGCCAGTTAATTAGGAACCTAATTGCACTTTTTAATAAAAGAGAAGAAGTTTATATGGGCTTTTTAACAGGATAGTGGAATAGGAGTAATGCAAATGGGTCAGGGAGAAAGTTCTGGAGATTTGTTGTAGTTAAGCAGTGCTATTCTCTCCCCTCTAGGTCAGCTGCATTGCTATTGTTCTATCAATGGAGTTTCCCAACAGCAAAAGTAGACTAGATTGAAACGAGAGAGTGGAACAGGGTGCTCTCTGCAAGAGCCTCTCAGCACAGAAACTGCCTCTCTATCCTGTCCTCAGTGAGGAGCCGGAGGCCTTGCAGCTGTGGGACCCAACAGCCCATCTGCATAGGCAGCTTTGTGTGGGCTGCTCCTGGGGCACCAGCGTCCAAGGGAAGCCAGCCCAGCTCCTTCCCATGTTGGGAGGGGACAAACTTCCAGCTTCACTCATCACTGGACGGGTTCTTAAAATCCTGACTGAAGCACGGCAAGAAGCTTAGAGCAGAAAGCGGAGCCCATCTGTGGCACCATGTTAGGTGCCTACCCGAGCTGACTGGCTTAGTCTAAGTATCCCTGACACGTCTGCTCGCCCAGTTCTACAAGAGACTTTCATTTGCCCAGCACACGGGGAGAGTTTGTTAGAACCACGCGAATAGAGACTCCAGAGGACTGTCTTGGAGCTCAACTTCTTCATGTCTGGAGCAGTGGGAGGGTAGATTTCCTTCCAGGAAAGATTCAGGACTCAGTCATAACTGAGATTGAGTTCATCTGGAGAGATGGCACTCATTTTAGATAAAAAATGCTCTCTCCAAAGACATATTTTGAAAGAATGTACAGTCAGTATCAAATATAAGCCTGGGAAAAAAAAATCTGCTTTTTTCCTCCAAAACAATGAATCTTAAATCCAAAAGCTGTAATCTATCTAAGTCTATAGTTAGGGGTGGGATTTTTTCTTTTAAATTAGGTAAATGGCAGCAATCACCTTTTGTTTCCAACATACCACCCCACTGACACAAAATGTCCTCCCAGAAAAGCCTTTTGCCTATTTCATTTATAAACATGCCTTTGCATTAAAGTGAAATGAGCTGATGCCAGCCATGCTGCATGCACTGAGCCAGAACTTTTAGGAAATGTTTCATTTCTATGGCACTTGGATTCTATTTAACTTAGAAAACTGGATAGTTTTGATGCATTCATTTCATGTTTAGCAGAGTTTACCAAATGTTACAGCTTGCAGCTTGTATTAATAATTACATTATCTCAGTGGCCTGGATTTGTTCCTGGCAGGGAGAGAGGTCCGGTTTCTGAGTGAAGCAAGTTAAGATCTGCATGGTCAGATCCTCCAATATGAGGAGCTTGGAAGCAAGAAGAGTAAGGGGTAGCTATGACTTCTGGGACCAGATCAGAAGTCAGGAAGGCTGTTAAACAGCAAAAGTATTTTTTTTCAGTTCCATGGCTAAGCTAGAAAACAATTTCAGATTAAATCACAAAAGCTCTCTTCATGATTTTTTTCATCAAAAATAATCTTCTCCCTCAAAATATGTTATTTTGACACCTTTTGTGTCAAGCTCCAAATAGACCTCTTTAATTTTAGCTCATTTCAAGCTATTGTTTCATCTTTTCCTTTTTGGAGAGCTTTTACCAGAAAACAAAAAGAGTTACTGGAAATCGAAGTTTAAAAAAAAAAAAAGTCAACATGAAAAAAAAAAATAAATGTACTAAATATACTAATTTCAAAACCTATCTCCCATTGTTGCTGTCAGTATTTTCATCAGAAACCTTTTTCAATAAAATTACTATTAGTTACATAAGCTGTGTATGCCTCCTCCTGGTCTGAGAAACAGTGCGACAGAAGGTAAAGTTTATTTGGCTTTCCTGCTGCTTTGCGGAAGAGCGGGAAATGATGGCACTGCGGTGAGATGAGAAGACATGAAGCACAAGCATTAGACATTTTGTGTTCCTAGCATTCTGCATCTGTCCTCAGCACCACTGAGGAAATTTCCTTCTCCCCTTTGGAGTCGCATTCCAGGCTTTGCTAGCTGCCTAGCCACTGCTTTCCCAGTTTATGGCAGTAGTGAAGTGTGTCAGGGGCGTGGAGAGGCTTTTCATCTCTTGTGATGGAAAATGAGGTGTAATCGCAAGAGATTAAGGACAAACACTCTCTAAATGAGGCTAAGGGGCTCACATCACTTTTAGGCATTCATTTCCCAATCTCCACATCTCTTAGGACATTGTTGCTACATGGAAGATCGATGGATCACAGACAGGTTTCCTGGCTGCTTACTCCACACTGGCTTTTTTCCCAGGGAGGAGCAGGTGGCACTTCTGATGTTACAATAATTCACAGTGAAAAGAGAAACCTGCAGAAGGTCCTGGCAAGGCACAAGGCCTGCTAACAGATTCATGTTCTCCAAGCATCACCCAGGCAGTGATAAAAAGAAACACAGGATCGAGTTGCAAAGCAGCCTGTTATCAGGCGATGTCTCCCAGTGATATCACAGAAAGACCCAATTCATGAAGCTTCAGCTAATTTGTCCTACGTGTTCGTTATCTGGCAAAGTTTAAATAGTGCATTCCTGTGTGAGGTGTCCTGCACACCTGACACAAGTTAAACGCATTGTGATGGTGGAGAGCTGCCCGTGGGGTTTTTCTCTTAGCACATGTCATGTTAGACAGCACATACAGGGGCTATAGGTCTGTTTATGTTTCAGAGTTTACGACTGTACTTTATGGAATAAACATATCTGCTTTCATTTCAAATAAGGAATGAACCTGAAGAAAACCTCAGCTCCAGATGCCCTTGGGGCACAGACAAAACACTGGACCGCAGCACCTCAGCCTGGACTCTTCTATCGCTGCAGGTGAAAGCACCTCCAGACTCCAACGCCATGAAGTTGAGACCCACAATTTGCCTAGCCAGGATTTTTATACCGATATAACTTCATTAACTTGGATGGACTTCATTTATTTTTTTGTTGTAGAAAGATAGACAAAAAGGGGGCAAGGCCCTGGTGCCAAACGCTGTGATCTGGGTGCTCTTTATCCTGACTCTCTTTCAAGCCCTTTTGGGGCCACTCAGGCCTGGTGTGGGTGAGGACTGACCCAAACGTGCACCCCTCACACGTGGTACCAAGCTACTGACCTGCAACTGGTCTCTTTGGAGCGTCCCCATAACCTCGATCCTGAGCAGGGCCGCAGGGACCCTGTGCTAGCAGAAGTGCATGAGGCCCTTTCCTGCCTGACAATAAAATCTATTCTAATTATAACTGCGGCACATGCTCGCTTGGCAGGGCAGGGCAGGGCAGGGCAGGGTGTTCGCCACTCGAGGTCCCTCATGACAAATCAGCTGTGGCCGGGTGGATTCGAGGCACACCTGCTGTAGGCGCCTTCTGCAAAGCAGAAGCGGCAGGAAAATTGACGATGCCCTTGCAGCACACCCCGAGAGGAGGGACGCCCAGAGACAGCCGTGCGCTGGGTTCTGGGGTTCACCACGCGCGCAGCTCAGAGACTTGGCGACGTCTCTGAGCAGCCCTGGCCACCTGGCAGGAGGCCACTGACCCCATGGGTCAGGGAGAGGAATGAGACCCTGCAGCTCAGCAGGACGCACCCCGCCATGGACCTGAAAGGTGGAAACCACCATGGGGCAGGCCCTCACTGATCCTCCTGGCTCTGCAACTCCTTCTCCCACCACGGCATGGCTGCAGTCCCGCGGGACAGAAACAGCTTTGCCTGCTCTAGGCTCTAGGCTGTAAGAGAACTTTCGCTTGGGAATCTCTTGGTTTTCTTTTACAGTTCTAACAGGAATCTAGAGGTTTGTGCTACATTTTTTACATTCAGAGATTCAAGGTTGTGTGTGTGTTTTTTTTTTCTTGAATTATTAGAAAGTGCACAATTTTAGCTTTTCTTTGTTTTTACCATTTTGCCACTGGACTAATTTCTACTTTGGAAGATAGAGTAGAGAACTAAAGGAAATATGAAATTAAAGCCCCTCAGTCTTATTTATTCTATTGAGAACAGACTAGAAAGCATTACTTTTGAAATATTAAAATATTTGAGTCTTTGAAGTAAAAATAAATATATATCTAGTCAAATATCAAAACACTACCAGCAGACGGGAAAAAATATTTGAAATATTTGCTGAGTGGAAAAAAAATCATTTTACAGTTAATTTTACTACTTAGATATTTAGCAGGTTAGCCAAATGAATTACTTTTCAACCAAGGAAACCCACACGACATTAGTAATTCTCACAGCAGCCCAAGATATCATTTTCAGCCAACAGGTCCAGCAGCTTCTGACAACAATTTAACTCATTTTTAAAGAAAATGTGTCCAAGCGTTTACCAGACCCGACCAAGGAAAACAGAAATTCTATATAAATCAGAGAGAGGGGGAAAAAAAAAAGAAACATCTATATTTTTTCTCCTTACATAATCCATCGTTCCCAGATTGGAAGCCAGTTGCACAGCGTTTTTTTAGTGGTGAGAGCAGGATATTGGGTTTCAGGACTCTTGGGTTAAATTATCGAATCTGCCATTGATTTGCAGTGTGACCTTGGGCAAGTCATTTAAAGGGAAATATGTAATTATTAGTTTCAATTGGCCACACTCTCTTATTGTCTATGGCCTTAGAACACTTGCTACTTTTTATAGGGAGGGCGCTTTTACTGGAGGGTTTTCTTTTCTTTTTTTAATTCTCAGAATTCACAGAATACTCAAATAATCCAGCTGGGAAACCTAATAAACTAGAATCTACATGTATTGTCACATATACTTAAAGATTTATTCATAATTAAGCAATTTAAATTGTTGTCTTAGGTTAGTAAAGTTAACTGCATATGTACATCATTGTACATTCCAAGCTAAATGACTAGCAAGGGAATATCAAACTGCACAAATATAAGATGAGAAATATTGCCCAGTGTAATAATTTCAAAACTGATAATGTTGAATCAATTACAAAGCTTTTTTTTTTTTAATTAGGAAACAGTTTTGTTCACAGTGAAGAGCAGAAGCAGGAAACTTCCTCATATTTTTTTTAAATAAATATTTTAAGAGCTTTCTTCTAAATGAAATGTTTTCTGGAAAAAAAAGTTACCCACAAAAAGTGAGTTCAAGCATTTCTTTAGTTTTATTTAAGACAGTAGCAGTGTTTCAGAAATAAGAAACACCCATTTTGATGTAGAATTATTTGCAGTTTTCAAAACACTGCAGGATGGAAATTTTAACTGTAAAAAGAGTTGTGAGGAAGAACGCTGCTAAAAGCTCTACTCTCATTTATAGCAATCTTTTATTTTTAACAATGTGATTAAAAGGAAGTTTAAAAATAAGGTAGTTTGTAAGTTAAGGGTTTGTTCTATTTTTTCTGTATTCTACTGGGACCATGCAAAATATGGTATAATACTTACATGTCCTGCAAGATTATTTACTTTGAAGCTTACCTTTAATTTATAAAGTGCTTAGAGACTGTCTGATGAAAATGCAATAACTAAGTCGTCGTCATCATCATTGTTATTATTGTGAATATCATTATTTTTATTCCCTCAGTGAAATAAGAAATCGGTTTGGAAAGATTACAGCAGCTGTGGGGAATGTGCCTCGGTACCTTCTCCTCTGCATTTTGTGCTACTGCCAGAAGCAGTTTATAAAAGGCAGCAGGAGTCACCGTGTTCCTCAGCTAATGGGCACAAATGTGCTTGGGCTGTCATGTGTCCCCTCGATATGACAAAGAACAGCTACAGGGTGAACCGTTTTTCATTCAAGGGATGCATAAAAGTCTTTTATATAAGTGCCCCGGGATTCGCAGTTTTAACCTCAGACAAACACCCACAGTGTGTCCCGGCGCGCGCGATGCGGTTCCTGTGCGCAGCGTGCAGCCTGTTGAGAGCAACGCCTGGCAAGCGGCACAAGAAGAAGCCCCTCTCTCAGCACGAGGTTTCATACGGCCCCAAACCGGACTGCGAGACCAGCCCGGAGCTGCTGCCAGGAGCATGCCATGCCCTGAGCACGTGGTTTCAGCTCACACCGAAGTAGATGCTGTTGCGCTTAGGAGGGAAACAGTGTTGAGTGCTCTTGTATGGACGAAGGGACCACAGAAATTCTCTGGGAATTTTGCCCAAAATCCCTATGTAGTACAAGTGCCATATCCTGGACCTCCCACTCATGCTGAACTCACTGCATTAATGGGCATTTATCTGACAAGTGAATCCAGCCATGCTCATGTGAGAGGAGAAGGCAGCCGCGACAGAGGGCAGGGAGGAGGAAAGCCGGCCTCGGGCCTGAGGAGCAATCGCAGCCTCCAAGGCCAACATCTGCTCTGCCAGATCCCCCATACGACGTTGCCCATGTCCCTGTGCAGCAGTTACCCTAGCGGAAACCGGGCCTAGCAGCACTCACTCGCGGCGTCCCTGGGAAGGATCACGGCAAGTGAGCTGGCGAGGTGGCCAAACAGGCACCTTTCGCGTGCAGAGGGCCGCGCTCACGACAGGGCTGCCTCAGAGGGCAGGCGTGAAACCGCCCGCTGGGGTTTGTCCAGACGAAGGAGCACTCACACGCCCGCAGATGGAAAATCCTTCTTCTCCTTCCAAAGTGGTTATAACAAACAACGGGAAAATTAAATCTACTTCCCAGGATACATGCCTGTACAGGAAATTCACTGGAGGGCGTTTCCCTGGTAGAAATATTCCCTGGGAAGAAACTGAGTCTGCCTTTTGTAATGTTCCCTGAAAAATAACTCCCAGAAACCAGATCCTGTCAAAATGATGTGAGAACATTAGACATTTTGCTATCAAAATATTTTGGCTTCAGGAACTAGCAGATCTTCCTGCCTCACTGTGAAAAGACACAGGCAAATGAAGTGATTGCTCCCTGCCACAAGCCTGTGGCATTGAGAAAATCACCTCGTTCGCCTGTGTCTTTAGACCTCACAGGCTCCTGGCACCTCGCCCTGTGCTCAGACCACTGCATCAGGCTTCCTGCTAGAAGCGGGGGCGCTTGTCTGGCCCGCTGGGGCATTCTCCTTTTATGCTCATATTTCTACTATTAAAATTACGCTCCACTGGCTCCATAAAAAGCATCATTGGGGACATAACTTGTATGCTTGAAAGCCACCTCCTGAATTCACTTGTGCTGATCTGGAGGATATGCACTGAAAACAGTGGCTTCTCTGCTGCTCTAAGCAGGCTGTGCAAACTCAGAAACTGGTGAAGTGAGTCCTGGCAGCTCTGTTTTCCATGCGGGATAGTGTCATGTTGTACTTAGCTGGGTTTTCCTGCAATGTGGCCTGCCCAACTTTGCCTCATAAACAGATCACAAATTTCAGATTCGTTTTGACACTTTGGTGTTTGAAGAGGGTGTCTTAATTTCTTGTTAGAGTGGGTGCTGGAATTCAACAGTTTTTCTTCTTCAACTGCTGTTTAGAGCTGTAGTTGCTCCCAAATCCATCTGCTTAAAACAGCACAGCCAGATGTTTTCTTCTGAAGCCTTGATTCAAAAAGTCCTCAAGAGTCTTCATGACAGAAAGTATTTCCAGCAAGCACCATGTAATGGATGAGCTCTGTGGAAGCGGGGGCTCCCCAGCCTGCTGCTCACCTCCAAGCCCCCTTCCCTCACCAGCCCGGGGAAGCGGCTCAGGCATCAGGACTCCCGGTGCTTTGGAAATGTCGCGGGAGGGACAGGTTTATGGAAGGACTGAAGACAGAGAGAGGGGCAAAGGGGCAGCCTTTCTACAATCCCTTTAAATTTCCAGCTGAGACCTCAGAAAAGCTGATCCTCACTTCACCTGTGTTAAAGAGCTCCCAGTTGGCTCCCTAGCAGAAGGCAGGTTTTCTTCAGCTGCAAGCTTGGCCTAGAGGTGCTTATTGCAAGAACCACAGAATGGTTGAGGTTGGAAGGGACCTCTAGGGATCACCTAGTCCAACCTCCCGGCTCCAGCAGGGACACCTACAGCACTTGGCACAGGGTGGCATCAAGGTGCGTTTTGAAGATCTCCAGAGAAGGAGACTCCACAAGGGTCTGCCTCTCTGGGCAGCCTGTTCCAATGCTCTGTCACCCAAAGTGCTGTCTGGGTCCAGCTCATTGCAGAGCGAGGCCAAGGCGTGCAGGGAGATAGACCAGTGGCTCTCCCTGCTGCCCCAAGACTACATTCCTGCTCTGCTGCCCCAAACACGCTCAGCAGGTTTGCCCCCGGCGCGGGGAGCGCCAGTGGCTTCCCCGCAGATCTGCTTCCAATCACCCGGCCGCACTCGATGAAAGGCTGCTCACATCGGAGCCAGCGCGGGTCAGGGGCGGCCGGGGCAGAGTGCATGAGAACTTTCCTGCATCCCAGGAAAACACTTTTAATAGAACAAATCTGGCTCCTCACAGCAAACAGCTAATCCGTGGCAGAAGGGAGGGAAGGGGGGACAGGCGAAGAGGCTTCTCCAACAGCTGTCAGCCAGCATTTAGAGCAGCAGCTATAAAAGCTGGTGAGTAACAGCCACCCTCCCACATGGCCCTCCATGCTCTCACTGCAGATTTGCACCAAGGTGCACGAGCTGGGTGAACAGCCCAGGAAAATTTTGCCTAGGTCTCACAGGAGGAAGAGGCTGGCAACACACAGTGCCCCAGATTTCCCCCTGCCAGACCCGGACCAGCATTCTCAGCACCCTCTGAAGTTATCACAGCACTAGATCCTGGAGGATTTATAAGAGGGACTAGGCAATGTGACTGCTGGCTCAGATTTGTTCTGACCTGAATTAAATCCCCAGGGTAATATTAAAAATTGGGTGGTCTGCAAAGTGGATGCTGCGCAGCAGGATGCGAGCTGAGGTGCTGCGCTGCAGTGCGCAGGAGCAGCCTGAGGCAGACGCTGCTTCGGCTGCACTCCCCTGCTGCGGCCACCTGCGGCCTGGCCAGCGCACGCAGGCACACGGGGAGGCTGCACCGAGGGCCCCTCACCTGTGCAGGGCTGCTCTGGGTCACGACCATAGCTGCTTTCCTGGACACAAGGTGAAATCTAGAAGGAAAAACTGGGCTGAACTTAACAGGAACCTGGTATTCAGCATTTGTCTGAGCCAAAACTTTGGTCACTTTTTGCAAGTAAGTAGAAGAGCTTTCTGAGCCAGCTTCAGAAAGCCTATTTAAAGGTAGATATGCTCTTTGTAATCAGAAAATATAAACAATATTAGAGGACACTTCTCATCCATCAAGTGCATGCTGCACTCAGAAGCTAACGGGCCAAGAGCATTTTTCTCACTTTATGGAGGGCAGGGAGGAATCACAGCCAAAGTGATTTGAATTAAGGCACTCAGTGGCCTCTGGATTGCTAAAAAGGTATACAGGTTTTTCAAGGCCAACCAAGCCACTAGGTCCAACTACATTTTAAGTTTGGTCCTAAATGAACATTTATCCTAGGATCTCCTGAATGGAGCCTGGTCATTTGTTCCAGCCAGCCCCAAGCAGGAGTTACTTTCACTCCACTGGTAGGAAAGTTGAGCACGTGGTCTCGGCTGTCTAAAATTAAAGCAGAAAGACAGGTACCTCGATGGGCTCTTCACCCACCTACAGTGGCATGCGAAGCACATATTCCCAGATGGCTACTGAGAGCACCAGGATGTCTGAGATAAAGTAGGTGTCCAACTTCTACAAGGACAAATCTGAGAGAGCTCTGTCCACTCATAAAAACATTGTTCTTGTTATTGAAAAAGAAACTTTTTTTGTCATCTGAAGTAGAAAGATCCTACTTTTTTGTCATCTGAAGTATCTGCCATCTAAGCCGTGCTCCTACTGGCCACCTTGCTTTATCGAGGTCTGGAGATTTTTTTAAAATATACAGCTATTTTGTAGCTTCTTATTCAAGGCAGCTGGACTTGATCAGCAGGTCACCACAGCAGGGAGATAAGAAGGCTCTTTTCCTAGGCGCCCTCGTAGGAGTTTCATAGTCCCAGCTTGGCTTATATGGCAATTAAAAACCCCTCTAAAGCAGTTTTGACCTTGGCATCTTTCCCTATGACAGCTCCCGCAGCTCTGCGGTTCAGCAACTCTTGTGCCTACAGAGGAAATGGGGCTTTTGTGGCTCTATCACATATCACATACATACAGACATGTAGATACACCTTAAAAAAAACTCTTTAACTGCCTTTCTCATAAATTTATAAGGTGGGACCTCATAAATTTGCAGTCACTTACTCCTGTGTCTGCCCTTCTCACTCTGCCTTGCCACAGCCAGGGCATCTCGTGCAACGGTCTCCTTGTTCCAGTGGGGGCAGATGGGTCCAGGCCACCTGTACACTCCACGCAAACTCTACCGGGCCAAGCATTTCAGCTGCGCTTCCCTACGTGCCTCTCCTGATAGATGACATTTTAGGCCAGACAGACATTTTAGAGGACCTCAGTGATTTCTGTAAATTGTTTCTGTCAAAAAAATAAAAAAAGCAGGAATTTCTCCTGCTTCTCCCAACTGCAAGACTTGGAATGTTTTTCAAATCAAACTGTAAAGAAATTTCATCTTCTTTTCAAAGCACCTTTTTTGCAGAACAGCACTGAAGAAAGTCAATGCTTCAAACCCACACATCAGCTTTCAAAAATGCGGAGTGAGGTGTTAAGTGGCTGGAAATCTTTTACCTTCCTGCAGCTCAAGTCTCCAAAATGTGTCAGGGATATTTCTGCACAAAAGTTGTGGATTTCCCTTGCATGCTCTTTGTGCCTCACTGGGGATGTGAAAAGCCCCCTCTTCACTCAGCTGTGGCGAGGAAGGACAGAGGCACCCGCAGGCACCAGTTGGACTGCGGGGCCCGCACGCCCTGACCCAGCGCTGTGGTACCAGGGCAGCGCTGCACCTGCAGAGCCCTGAGCCCTCTCCTTCCTGCTGCCACCAGGGGGGAATCATCCCAAGAAGGCAATAACGGCCCTACCGTGTAAAATGAGTCTGCAAGCGACAGTCGTGCTAGCTGGAGAGCTGCAAGCAAGGGCTTTGGCTTTAGAAAGGTACAGTCCTGCAGGTACAGCTTGTTCTAAAGTTAATCTTCATTGTTTCCCTCTCTCAGCATGTCTTGCAAGGGTCAGGCTCTCTGTGTCCAAGAATTAGAGTCAGGGTGTTTAGAAGAAATTTTCTGTTTGCGGAAGAAAAAATGATTTTGCACAAAAAATAAGGAAGTCAGAAATTCATGGAAGACAACAGAAAAAGGTAAAATAAAGGAAAAAGGAACTCCTGCTGGACCTAAATTGGAAGAAGATGGGGGCTGATATTTTGAGAGTTTTCAATTTTCTGACAAAAAAGTACACTTGCTAAGAAAACACATGCTTTCTAGAAAACAGCCATGCTGTCAAAACCCAACGTCCTTGTCTGTTCCCGCAGAAGACACCTCCAGCAGGCCAGCAAAGCATCCCTAGTCCTGGGATGGGCCAAGCCCAGGCCAAATCCCTCCAGCGGGCGGAGAACAAGTGAGCACGCAGCCCTCGGGCTTGCAGAGCAGGAGAGGCAGCTGGCCGTGCAGAGAGGGCGTGAAGGACCAGGCACTCAGCTCCGACAAGGGCAGCAAAGCTGCTGATCTCTGTCAGTGACACTTCCTAACTCAAACCTTTGTGTGTGTGTGTGTGAAAATCCAAACAGACTTTGTCCTGCTCCTCGTGACAGCCAACGGCAAGAGCTGGGTAGAGAGCCATGAGCCTCGCGCTTCCACTGCGATCACAAACGGGCACAGGGAAAAGATGAAGGTGGCAGCACCACTGACAGCATGTCAGCTGCATGCAACACCGTCTGCAGTTCACGTAGAGATACTCTTTATGCATATTCCACCCCAAAAATCACCACAGCTTGCAGAAGTTCATCTTGACTGCTGCCTGACAAAATATTTCCTCATTCTACTAACAACAATGATGAATATGCACACATAGTAGCTAGCATTCATTTACAAAATGCTTTACACATGAATACATATCCTAATGACTCACAAAAAATAATATCTTTACCCCAAATTAGGCCCTTTTGTTTGCCTGACCCACTCCAAATCGGATCATGATGACAGCAAACAGCGAATGCTTCACACAAGTGCCCTACATCCTGTGGGTGGCTGTGATTGCTGTGTCACTGTGTCACTACATTTGCTTTCCAAAATCAAAGCAGTTTTGATTGGACAAATAAATCACTGATATATATCTATTATGCCCATTTTTTTCCTGAAAAAACAGTTAATTTTGAGTTTAAAATTCATCTTCTGTAACTAATATGCAATTTCAATTAATACTTGTGGTTTCGCTAACTCTCTTGTCTGCGAAATTCTCTTTTACTCCAGTTCTATCCAGTACAAAGCCATTCATCCATATACACATTTTGTAGGTACCAAAATTGTCACAGGAAGAAGAAAGCAGAAGAAAATCCACTATGTGGTAAAGACTATAGTGAAATCACTTCACTCACTGGAGAGGCAAAGCCACCACTGAGGTGGACTATGTTTTAATACTAAGCTGCCAAGAAAAAAATCTGGTTAAACAGCACAAACATTTTCTGAACTAGAACACTGCTAGTAGTTTAAGCTGAAACTTGTCACAGACACCCAAGCCAAGACTAAACATTGCCTTTAACAACTATTGCAGGATCTCAGGTATATGCTGTTCTAAAACATGACCCCATTTTGGCCTGGCTTGGTGGAGGCTGCTGGCTGCATGTCCTCTGCGTGGACACTGCTGTGCAGTGACCACGGGTCCCCATCTGGAAGGTCCCCATGTGCCCCCACATGTGCCCTCCCGACATAGAAGGTCCTCCACATGCCGCATGTGCTATGTGGAGACACAACCTCCACAGCAGCATCCATGACACTTCATGAGAGAAAGGATCTGCCAAGGATGGATCTTTGATGACAAATTTTAGAGATTTTGAGACCCTTTCTATCCATTGATTTTGAATGATTTGGGACAGGAAGAGAAAGGAGAAGGGTGGGGAAAGAAGGGAACAAGCTCAGACAGAAACATGATCTTCAGCATCTATCAACACAGCAGCTAGTCTGAAGTCAAAAGCAGCTAGTCTGAAATCAACAACAGGCAAAGCCGATGTTTCATAGCCAAATGTGCAACATGAAAAACACCCACTGAGATGCACGTGTAGCTCCTCCACATACAAATCCCCACAGCTGCCGGCTTTCATCCATAGCAGTTTTTATCCTGGCTTGTGCCTGTGAGGATGGTGCTGCCAACAAGGGGAGGGAAACCATCATTCCTCAAAACCTCTCAGAGCAGGGAGCAGAAAAAGTGGCCACCAGTGTGTCGCTTCATACCTGGAGGGGACCCAAGTCTGCCACCTCCTAAACTGAAGTTGGACAGGGCTGGGCTCGCTCTGCTGAGCTCAATGGGAATACAGCAGGGTAAACAGGAGCAGAACAAAGCCTATTGTTTCGCGTGTGTTAGGCCTGTCGCATCTATTCTTCTGCCCCAAGTGCATGAAGCAGCAGGCGCTTTGGCTGCTGCTGCCACGTTGGCCCTGCCAGGAGCTGAGCAGCGTCGTCGCTCGGGGCCGGCCCTCGGCGTGTCCCCGCTTGGGGATGGCACGGGGACAGTGAGCCACGGCGCACGTGCTCTTGTGCCCAGCCGACAGGAAGAGGAAACCAGCAGAGACAGGCAGCTGGGGGACAGGCAGGAGACAGGAACAAGGTCTGCACAAACGCAGGAACCCCTGTTTCAATTCCAGACAAAGGTAATTTGACCAGCGCCTTGAAACTCCCGAGTGAGTAAGGGTTTTATTGGGAGAGCTCCCATCGGGAAATAAGCACAGCCTCCACGTCGGAACCACCTAGTCCATCAAAGTTGAGTATTCTCCAAATATGTAGAGGGAGCTCCTAAGTCCCAAGCTTTTGGCAGCCAAATTGAGTCAAACCTTGGGAATTGGTGACGTGGACACCGGGATGTCTGGCATGTCCCAGAGCGATTTAGATACTCGTCACCGGATGGTCAGGCAAAAATAGACTTTCTCCGAATTGGGCAAATAGGCCTGTCATCCGCACGCTCACTGTTAAAAACAGAAAGCTTTTATAGCAGTAAGGCTTGGGTTTACCCTGGGGCTTTGTCCTCCCTGCTCCCCTAAAGGGCAGCACCAGGGCCAGGTGAGGCCACCACACGTGGCGCAAGAGCAGACGCGCGGCTGCTCAGCCCGTGCCCAGCCTGAGGGCTGTGTCCAGGCTGCTGCGGGATTAAGTCCATCCTGCCCCTCTTCCAGGATTAAGTCCACTATTTATCGGTGGTTAATTAACAGATTACTGGGAGGCTGAAAGAGGCTTTCTAGACAGACTATTCTGCCTGGCCCAAAAGCATAATACTGATGTTGGATTTGCGTTGGGTCCAATGTTATGACACAGAATAGTGGGAAGAGCAGATAGTTACAGAAACTTAACAGTTACTCCATTTATCCAGGTTTGACTTACATGGATAAAATTTACATCAGCAAACAGTACATGCACTCTAAAAGAGCTTGAAAAAATTCCTTTTTCGAAAGGCTTTAAATAGAAGAGATATAAAATTGTGGATACTATGTTTTTACTGAAAACCTCGTTTGCAATTAATAGGAAGTCTTTGTGAAAACTGTTTACTTTCCTTGGAGAAGTCTGGCTTTCTGTCAATAAAAAAGCACTAGTGATTGGAATAGAGAACTTTCCTTTTTTTTTCAGATGAAAAGATCATTTCCATGTGGACTGGAGCTTCGGGCCTCCCGGGAGCTGGAGGCCCTGCTGCAGAACATCTCTGGGGCTTGCACCTGGGCAGCCACTGCAGGACAGCGCGGCACATGCTGCCCTGGTGGGTCATCACAGCAGAAAAATAGTCAGGCGGATTCCTGAGGCACCACTCCGACTACTCACAAGTTCCGAGAAAGGAACCAGCGGGGTGCAGACTGATAAATGTTTCTAACAATTCAGAATTATATGTGGAGAGGAGGGGAAAATGGCCAACATATCTATAAAAAATATTAATCAATCTCTCTTGTCTCTGATTTTCTCTTGACTGACATCTCTTCGAATATGGTCAAAGATTTCTCTCATTGGGAAAATATTTTAGCAGGTGGAATGTCATCTCCTGTTCCAGCTTTGTCCAGAGCACACATCAGACTGGAGAACCTATAGGGCCAAACCCAAGTAAGGACCTCTCTACCCAGAAACTAGGTCTTCCAAGACTTCTGTTCCTCCAGACATATTCAACTGGTGGTCAGTTGATATCTTAGCTTGGAAAAAAACAAAAAAAAAAAAGGAAAGAAAAGAAAAGAAAAAAACATTTGGAAAAGATGTGATCCAAAAACCAAGAGAAGATGAGATCTGGGCCCCATTAAAAGGCAACAAGAGATTTCGCCCTGATTTCAGCAAGGTTAATATTCGGCACAGAATGAGCTCAATCTGAACTCTCCTGTTCTGCAAAATCTGCAGATTTTGGCCTCACAGACCAAATCTGACTGGTTCTGATATTTAACCCTTATTCAGAGGTACACAGCAGAAAAATCAATCCCCCTCTTATTACTTGCTAAGGCAAATGACATCTGGCAGGGTCCCGCCAAGGGAAGGGCTATAAAACTCGAGCTGTGCGCAAGGGGCAATTATGGGGCTCTGCAAATGTTGCTGCTGCACTGCAGCCCAGAGTGACGCTGACGTGACACCACTGCAGTCACCCCAGCAGCGCCGCGAGGTGCCTGGCCTTGCAGAGGCCTGCTGCTCCTCCAGTGCAGATCCCGTTGGACAGGGCCCCACTGGGAAAGGCTGGCAGGAGCAGGCCAGAAATCTGCATCTGAGCTGGTCACTGACGAAGAAATCTGCCTCAGCACAGAAACACTCTGCACTATTGTTCAAGCAGTGCTTCCCATCTGACAATCAGACCCTTTTTAAAGCAGTAATGAAAACGTACCCAAACTCTGGCCTGTTTTTCCCTATCTCTCTCTCCCCCCTTGCTTTTTCTCCTGTTTTTGGATTAAACTTTCCTATTTTCTAAAATATCTGCTATTGGGAAAACCCTTCAGCAGCCTCCCAGCAAACAGGCTAGCTCCTGCAGAGCTGGTGAGACATCCAGGAGAGGCCTTGGGTCTCTCTGGGATGATTGGGGGCTGACAGCCCTTATGATGGGACTGTGCAGAATGAATCTCCAGATGAGCCCACAGGTGCCTGGCCCAAGGGGAGGACCTGGAGATCCTCTGGCCAGAGGCCTGCCCAAAAGAGCTCAGGTCCCTGACGTGACTCTGGGGTCATTCACCCGGCAGATCTGCCTCACTCATAAGAAAACACACCTGGCAGATGCACCCTAGAGCCAGGGACACGGGAACCGCTGGGTCTGTGACCCTGGCAGGGCCACCTGAGTGCAATTACTGCAGTGATGTCTGTGCGAGCCTGCAGGTAGCCTGGAAAATCAGCCTGTGGAGATGTTCCTATCACGTGGGCCCCTACAACACCCAGCCTGGACGAGGGAAGGGGTGGGAGGGATAGGGAGGAAGCAGGGGGCACTGGGGCACCCAGTCTCCAGCCTCTTCCAGAGATAAGCCCGAGCACCAGGAGGGATTAGCAACATTTCGCAGAGCAAGGAAAAGGATGTGGGGAAAGAATGTGACTTGAACTGACTGTGCAAGATTGTAAGCCCGGGAGCATTTCAGGAGCAGCCATGCTCAAACTTTGGCCATTCCTAGCACAAGACAGAATTAGTGCATAGAATTCCATAAAACAGATTTAAGTCTTTTTTAGAGAAAAAATGTAGATTTGGAGGCCACAGACTACCTTGCAAATGCATGTCGATTTTGTTGCCACAGTCATTTATAGGAGAGAAACAGCACTACAAAAGGCAGGAGGGAAAAAGCAGCACTGCAATTAAGTCCTTTCTAAACAAACCATTTGGGACTCTGGGTTCTAACTGGCATTTCATTTTTGAAACCCCTTTAGGAATTCATGTCACTGTGTTTTTATAATATGAACAGTATGACACGTCACACAAAGGCACATCAGAAATGCTCTGTTTCAGCCTTGGGTGTGTTGTCTTTTACTTTTCTATTTTGCAGCTTTTTCAGAGATTGATCTGTGTAGCACCAAACACAAGCTGTTTAATCTACCAAAGCTCAATGTGCTCTGATTTTGTCCTGCACCATCTTGTCCCAGCTCCATCAGCAACATTACCAGCAGGGACCTGCCCTGATCTCTGGTAGTCTCTACTCAAGTAGGATGCTGGGGTCCCCGCTTGGTCCAACCTGTGGGAAACCCCAAAGAGGTCCCCTTTGAGGAATATTAGCCAGGCCTAGGCAGCGTGGGAGTTCAGCACTAACATGCAGCCCAGCACAAAACAAGACCCAATGGAAACTTTCCATTTATTTTATACAAGCAAGCGTTAGAAACTCTGTCCTGGTTTCCCCCGGCTATTTCTTAAAAACAACAAAAAGAAGGGTGGAGGTAGAACAGAGGGGGAAGAATATATCAGCTTCGGAGTAAACAGTTTGGAAGCCAAGCAGAATTGGCTGGTGAGCGCATATTGTGATTCACAAGGGAAGGCTTTTTTTAACCGCCAGGGGTGGCGGCGGCGCAAGGACAGCCATGCAGTCATCTTCCTGTGCAAACAAAAGCGGAGCGCGCGAGGTGCCGCACGCCGCCGCCTCAGCGCCGCAGCGCGGCCTCTGGCCCGGCAGGCCACACTCCTACGGGCGAGCAGTGCCGCCCGGCACCTGGGCGCCCTGACTCCAGCCCCGTCCCCTCTCAGGGGCTCTTGGCATTAGAGATCATTCCTATTTAAGAGAGTAACCTACCTAGGCCCAATATTGCCTCAGCTTACTATAAGCAGCGTTTCACTCTGTATGAGGTCTGTGCGCTGAAAGTTTTCTTAAACTAAGGAAACCTGGAATAAATACTCCTTTGTCTTGAGGGCTTTATCACTGTGATACGGAAGAAAACCAGTGTATGACTGTGTTGTCCGGCAACAAAACTCTTTCAGCCTACGAAAGGCAGGTTTGATTTGTAAATGTATTGCTCTCACTGTTAGGACTCCACATTTGACCATGGTAGCGGTACACTGTCGAGATTCTGATCTGGCCTGCAGTCTGTAAACACCCTCCTGGTGAGGAGGAACACAGGAGAGTGATTTTTTCATGTTTTTTTTCCCCCAGGCAAAAGAAAGAAAAAAAGATTCAACACCAATAGGTTTTACAACTTTTCTCTAGTGCGCCAAGCTGCTGCTGTCAAGGGAAATTAATTCTGTTTTTGCAAAATTCAAAACCTTTGTTTTTTGAATGAGAAATGATTGTTATAAAATGTCCTTTTCTATTTGTTTTATTAAAAAAAACTTCAAAACTGACCAAATCTGAATGGAATGCTTTAGTTCATTCAAAAGTTTTGTTTTTCTTCTTTACTTTCTGACTTGCAATTTTGGAAGTGATGACATATACCTCAGAGCTATATAGCAGCAAAGAAGACTCTCTGTGACTGTGTGCTGGCAGAGATCTGCCCTGTGTAAATCTTGATGCTAAATCACAGCAAAACCTACCACCTACTTCTCTGTGTTGAAGGGCACAAGCTAGGTGGATCCCTGGCTTTTCTTTAAATATGTAAAAACTGCTTGGCCTGGACCCAGCTTTATTTCACTTTGACCATGTTGACATAGAGAATTATGTCAGAATTATGCTCTTTGATTTGTATGTTAAAATGCTACAAGTCCATAGACAGTTTTCAGCCTAACTTACCTCTGATAAAGCTAAAATCTCCTGTACTGTATGACTGCATTAGGCAATAAGGCTCTGAAGTAAATGAGGAGACTTTCTGGGCACGGGTGACCATGAGGTTGAGACAGGGACATCACGGCAGCTGCAAGGTGTCTCTCAGCAAGGGACCTCTGGCAATCACTGAACAAAAGCAATGGTAAACTATGTCTCTCCATAAACATTTGTAGATTTTGGTCTAAAACCACTGTACTCTAAAATGCATGGAGCAGACATTTATTCATCTGATTCAAATTAGAAGTCATCCTCTTGGAGACAAAGCTAAAGGACTTCTTGAGCATCCTTCCTAACAGACCACGCTAGGATACTCGTTAAGTATTTAACACTTTGCATACTTTGTCTTTTACTGTAGCCTGTCTGACCTCAGCAAAAGCAATACCTCTATTTCCATGCCAGCAGGGCAAAGTGCAAAAGACAAACATCTTAATTCTGTCTGATCTGGGCAGTGAAATCCCACCCTAAGCTGGTAAGTGCAGTCCATTCATCAGACACTTCATCCAAACAGAAATCCTGGACAGACAGCTTGGGTTTTAGCTGAAAGATGTATCATGGGAGCACGCGAAAACAAGAGCATTCCCTGGTGTAGGCGGAAGCCCCAGGCGGAAAGGCCTAGGAGCACCAATCCTGCTGAGAACGGACTTGTGACACGAAACAACAAACAAGGCGTCTGGCGAGGCCCCGGGTAACATTCCAGGCACATGTGAAGGAAGAATCATTCTAAACACAAGAATGGGACCAGATGACCCGATTTCAATGGTTTATTGTAAGAATGCTCCTTAGATTACGCAGATTAAAATCTTCATGGAAACACTTCTGGAGACTGTGTGTTGCTCAGCTTCCTGCGCAAGGCACCACTTGGTCATGACTACATGGAATGGCAGGCTGGGGGCAGGGGGTATTAGTTTATTTTTTATTAAAAGGCTACAGAGTTAATGTATCTCTATTTTGATTTTCTCTTGCACTGGAAATAAAGTAAATCTCTACTTCCACATCACCCAGAAATGAAGAAAGGAATACCAGCAAGGCAGTCAGCAGGCAGGTGAACTTTTCCCCTCAACTTCTACAAAATGAGGCAGAAGACTCCCTGCCTGTCTTTAGAAAGGGAATAGCTGGGCCATGGGCTTTCCTAATTCTGGAATTTCACTATTAAATTAGATTATCTGAATTATTCAGCCATAGATCTGGGGGAAGCTGTTAAGTTCCTACACACCAGCCTGCTCCTTAGCACTGTTGCTTTGCCATGGTCAGTACAGAAGTCAGAAGCCCAAGGACTGCTGTTAAACTATGAGTGATGGGACAGCGCACTTGCAGCAGAAACAAAGTGCTCAAAGATCTGCAGTGCACTGGCCTTTCCCTGGATGTAAACAGTCCTTTGGGAGGGGACACTGTCACCTCCTGAGCCAGGCCCTGATCTGCCCACTGCAGTCTGCCTAGTGAAAAAACTTTAATTCTTTATTATTACAATTTTCCCAATAAGTTGAATCCTTGTTTTTGATTGAAAATTGAGAAATGAATAGTAAAAGTAAAAAAAAAAAAAAAAAAAAAAAAAAACACCACCACAGCTCTTTATACTTACTACTCCTCTCTCACTCTCTCAGCCCTTCGACCTCAGAGCCCCTTGCTGTCAGCCTTTATCTATGCTCTCAGCCTCTCTCCAGCTCACTGGCCTGATCTGTCTCCATTAGCCTCAAGATTGAACCAGCAAAATCATCTTCAGTCACTTCTCCAAAAGCACATTAACACTCTGTGTAAAAGCTGTCAACCCACCACTCCTTTCCTTCACCTTTCTTCCCTTCAGACATCTCGCCTCCTGATTACTGCTGTTTCAGCAGTGTTAATCCAGGCAGGGATGCACCATCACACTGTAACCATCCGAAGGTCTCCATGCTCCCCTCTGTGGCTCATGCGAACACATGGGCCTGTCCAGAGGGTGGCACATCACAGCCAGAGGGAATTACAAGGACAGGAAGGAGGAAACCCTACCAGAATAAGTTTGGCTCTCTTTGGGGGCTGTAGCAGGAGTCTCGGGCATGCTGCATGTCTAGGTTTTAGCCAGCTGGAGGTAGGTGAGAAGCCTGCTGTTTACACCAACGAGGGACTGCTTCTCCTCCTCTGTGCATAGAAGCACCATCAAAGACCTGTGCTAAGTGCAGCTGAGAGACTGCGGAAAGGGAGCAGAGGGACCAGTGGGTGGATCACTGAGAAATTGGGGAGCAAAGACAGACAGAGAAGAGAGTGTCTCAGATGGAAAAATCATAAATGGAAAATATCATTTTCACTCCTCACACAAAATTCTATGTCTCCTTTGGCTTTCATAATCTTTAGCCCTTTTAAACCTGGCTTTTATCATGCCTGTTCTAAATGAAAGATACTCTCTCAAAACAAAAAGGCCCAAACCTTCCATTTCCAGATATCCAGGGAAAAGGCTCTGGTGTTTCAAAATCCCACTCTGCTGTCTTTCTTCCAAACTACTTATCAACTTCAACATGATCCTGGAATTCAGTCCAACTCCTCTGAAACCAGTTCTCAGTAAATTTACTTCCCTAGTATTAAAACTTTCTATTTCAGTTACCTTCCCTCCCTGCCATGCCCTGTTTGTCAGACTCTTTGGTCCTAGTTTTCAGGCTTCCAGTCCCATGGTCTGGAGGGTTCCAGAGGTCCTCAGTCCCATTTTGGCCCTCCCAAGGGGCTCAACCTCATTGGTGTCTGTATGTGATCTCGGGTATGAGCACTCTAATAACACACACATGATCTCTCTGCAAGGTGCTGTTGGCTGCAGGAATTGGCTTCAACTATTAAATGTTCCTTTCAAAATTATCAGCTGCACAAGCTTGAAGCCATACAACAAAACCTGGGAAGGTTATATTCCTTCACGTCCTGCCGAGGCAGCACTTACCTTTCAAAGGGCGGGTGTACAAAACTGCTGTCATGGGGTGAAGAAATATGGCATTTGTTTGAGGAAACATAAGAATCATAAAGTATACAAGTAGAAAATAAAACATCAAACTCACCACGTGTCAGACAGAACTCCTTTGTTTCGTGTTTTTGCCTCAGTGTTGTGCATGCCCAGAGGGCAAAGACTGTGCCATCTCTCTCCTACTGCTCCTGGACATGATCACATACTCACGTTGTAGAAGCTGCCATTTCTAACTTCTGGACGTCCCCACTCACCCATCCTGTTAGGCAGTCCTTTTCAACAAAAGCTTCAAAACCTTTTCCTCCACTGTATATGTCCAGAGATGTTACCTGTCAAAATACCAAAACGTAGGTGAAATATTACGTTTTAGAATATCAAAAATCAATTATACTTCTGCCAAATAGACAAGCAGTTTTTGAATGTTTCCCAAGAAATATGTGACTTATAAAGTCAATGGAAATAAGCAGAAAATGATAACATAATTATGACTAATAATATATCTTGGAAGTGGGGTGAGCAGTTAATTTTTATTATGTTTATCAATATCTCTGGTCACAATATTATGTGGAAAATGCTTCTTTTGTGACCCAGGAAATTGAAAAGCCATTTGTGGCTGCTTGTTTGAGTAATATAAAGAATTATATATTTGCACATGCTTTATGTTGCTACAATATTACTATTTGCTCGCATGTGGTTTGTGAATTCTTGTAATTGTCTTATTAGTCTAGTTTGAGTTTCAAATAGCACCTATATTATAATGTTTTAAGATGTTTGCTTTGGAAGGAATTATGGGACACAAAAACATATGGATCACCTTATCATATATAGCAAGCATACAGTAAAAAGCTGGCTTTCATTACTCTATTACCATAGATATATATGTATGCACTCAGTCTTGAGACTTGAGTTATTCGTATGTTTATGACATTTAGGACTGCTTTCTGTTATTGTGGATATACATTCAATCTCCTGGAAATACAACACATCTCTCTGGTGAATATTCCTTCATATAAACACTGGGACTCCCCCAGGATAAATGAAATTAGTGCCTATAGCTAGTGTCTATGCAAAGGTTAATAGGTTTCTTAACAGATGTGCTTCCGAATACCTGGTGTCTCACCATCTCCTCTTACCTCTTCTCCGCACTGTTGTTCAAATTATTGCCCTACATTCGTCCAAGTGAGGTTAGATCAACTCATCAGAGTATGTGAAGGTAGGCACCCCTGACAGGCAGTTTTCTCCCTGCCACGAGTTGACATGTGTTCTCTGATGAGATTTCTCATCAGTGAAAGTGGGTCAAATAGTTACTCCTTGCTATTGCAGTGGGAAACAATGAGGTCTGATGTGCTCTGAGACCCAGACCAGGCTCAGCTGCTTTATGGTGTCCCTTCCCACCCTCCAGGATCTCCATCCCTGAACAAGGCAGCTTTGTCTTTATGCAACGTGTCACACAGGGAACAGCTGCCTGGATACCCAGAGCTTCAGTCAGTCCTTTAGCTGCCTGAGATGCAGATGGAAAGGCATCTGAGGGATAAGGACTGAGATTCTGACAGCAGAGAGACACATACATATAGAGAAACCACAGAGGGAGTAGAAGGACCTCTTGACATGTATTACATGTAGCTCTAGCTCCAAAACATTTGGATTTGCGTATGCTCATAGATGTGGCATTCTGTACTGTAGCAGTCTGACTTTCAACTAAATGGGTAAACTTTGCCATCATTCCCTCTAGTGGTTAAATACGGAAGAAGCTGTTAAGGTTTCTAAGTATTAAACTTCATCTTTATTCTCAAACAAAACTGTCTCATGTTTTCATAACCATTGACCATGGTCCTAATCCCTGTGACAGTACAAATAAGGTCTTCTACTGGATCGCACTGGCCTAGGAAATTTTTTGGGTACCTCCTGGTTTCCTAACACTATCTTGGAATTTAGTGCCATACATTGCATTACAACATCCAGCCTTGCAAGGGTCTAGCAAGATGTTTTCTGGGATACTTCCAGTGAGCCAGAGGCTTTTGCAGAGGAGCTAAAAAGTCGGGAAGTGAGAATTTATTTGGTGCTGAACACACCTCCGCAGCCAGATTAGAGCGATGGTGCTGCCGCGCACAGAAACTCGAGGTAAGCCTGCCGAGACCGCGTGGCAAATCCTTGCTCTGATCGTTAAAGTTCCAGCTAGCAAACACTTCCCTCAGCCAAACCCAAACCACACCATGAAACACTATGCTTGCTTCTTACTGTACACTTTGGGTTAAAAATTGGAATTTTGTGAGTGTTCCTGCAGGGCCCCCTCACTCCCTATAGGGCCGCCACCCCTGGGACCCCAGGCAAGCCTGAGGGGCAGCTGTGCAGGACCATTTTTCCTGAGCTTTTGCAGAAGAGTCATCTGCCTCTGGTTCTGTTCCCTTTCCTGAAACAAAATATAAAACTTTAATTCTCTCAGGATTCCATGATTTCACATGCCTTGCTCCACTTTGATTTATACCTTTTTTAATGCAATATTTTTTTTTCTGCAGTATGACTCTGTTGGCCTGATTTTCAGCTCCCACTTAGCTATCCCAGTGTAACCTCAGTACTAAGTGCTTGAAAACTGGCCCCAAATTGCCCTCTGCCTCATGCCTCCAGGACAGAGTTGTTCTATTCTGCAAAATAAGAAAGACACGATGTGCAGTTGGACTCAGACCACATTGTAGTGTCATTTGAACTAGGTCTAAGAACACAACTTGTATGCATGGTCAGTGAATGAGATTTTTAGTTCACTAGCAGTTCCAGTAGATAATTAAGGACATTTTTCTCATATGATGTGCATCCACCTGATATGAAAGTATTTTCAATTTCTTTATTTTTCTGATGAACTAAAAATTAAAAATGAAGGAAATATGCTGGAGTTGACCCCCCAAAAAACCCTTTTGCATCATTCTTAATATAATTTAAAGGGATTTGGGTTAAACTAAACTCAATTAAACATTTTTACAAACATGTATAATGAAAGAATTAAAATGTTTTGCTGAGGAGATGCCAAAAGGAGATGTTTTCATTTTTCCCGAAGAGAGGGATTTGTGCAAAACAATTTTGTAAATCTGACACCAATTTATAAAGTTCAGTCACTGAAAACATACATTTTTTCAGCAAAGAAAAAAAAAACCCCTACTGTTTGAAAAGTCCACATAGCTCTATTTACATCTATTCTGGCGGCAATTTTACCCTCTGCTCCCCACCTTGGGATCTGTTATTCAAAAGTTCTTAGCCATGACAGAAGAAACAATGGCAGCGAAGTTCACCACAAAGACCCACATTCTTTGCTAGTCTGCAATCTCCCCCATTTATAATTTATCTTACCCTCAAGTCCACTAATTTGTAAACTGCAAAAACAAAGACAGTGCCCAAGAACCATGCATGGGATTCCAGCACACAGAGCTCACAGGAGTTCACAGAGTCCCCTGAGATAGCCTGTGAACTCAGCAGCACAAGTTTAATGTTGCCCAATCATTTTTACAACTTACTTTCATAATCTTTTTTCAATGGCAATATAATAAATAATGTTGGTTTGGGAAATTTTTCCTTGCCTTTTTTTTTTTCATTGCAACAGACACACAGAAAATCCATGATAAGCATCAGTTGTGAAGAAAAAATAGGTAGAATATGTATACACAAAACACATATTAGTTTCCCAAATCATTCTAATGATGGACTATAAATATTTTTTTGGCCTGCCTGCAGGCATATTATTTTCGGCTGTGATCATGTCAGATTCCATTAACAGAGCCGGATTTGTATTTTTAATGGACAGCTAAAGTAAAAGTAGCTACAAAACATGAGCTCTGTTTCCTTACTGCTGATCATAAGCTCTTCTGTAATACAGCACAGAGAGCTGTATTACAGAAGAGTCACCTGTCTGCCTGAAGAACAAAACATAAGTCTTCTTTTAACTTGGGAGCTCACAACATTATTTCAAGAGCAGAAGACCATGAGGTTCTACCCAAATTGTAACCCAAGATGTTAAACATTTGTACTCTGCCTCCCTAAATTTTCTGTTATGGTTAGCTAGATCCATACCCTCTATTTCCAAAGACTGAGTGCCAAGTAACTTCATGCAGCTGCTGTATTCCTCACTGGAAGGGGCTGTACTCCTGCACCACAGATCTATTACCCATCTCAGAGGTGCTGCTTCAATAGATAAAACTCCCTAAGATACATGCAGTTTGACACTCCCTAAGATACATGCAGTTTGACACAGCGAGAATTATCTACAATGCTTAGTGTTAATTATATCATTAAATATTTACCCACAAATAGACTTAAGCAGCTGGACAGACTCCAGGTGAAGGGGAACTCCAAGAAAGAATCATGAACATTTGTTCGAACAACAGCATTTCATCAAAAATTTCCATCTCCCAAGCAAGTCTGAGCAGACTGCTCTTAAAAGCACAAAATGTTGCTAGTGCAGGGACCAGCACTGGAATCACAGAGGCTTGGAAATGGAAGAGAAATTAAATAGGGAACAGGGAGATAAAATTATACAAAGTGGCAATGCTGGAAATCAATGGATGTTGCATGGAAAAAAGAGCAAGATTAAATACGTAACCTGATTCTTTAAAGGAAAGTGAGACATAGAAACAAAAGACAAATCACATCTGTAAAATGAGCGAATTCATTCACTTGACCAGATTGATTCTGGACTATAATTAATCAAGAACTTTATGGATTTGCTGGAAATACAGAGCACATGCCTTTTCAAGTTCCACTAACATCAGTAGGACTATGCTTATACTTAAATTTAAGTATCTAAGTATTCTGCAGAGGGAAGGGCTCAATTGCACAAGGCACAAACCTTGCCAATGCCCAACTCCTGCTCTTTCTTGAATCTGATATGAATAACCCCAGATAAAGTAAGCATTCAATACTTAACTCACTTCAGCTTTGTGACAAACTCTGATGAAACAATGCCAGATTCATAATTTTTAATGAACTCTGCAACTTTCAAAGACTTTACAAAATCATATTTAATTAAAACTCTCCGAATGACACGGAAATATAGATAATTTTGTGATGGTTTGGGTCAGGGAAGGAAAAAGGAAAGTTTGGTTTAACCAAACCCATCCAGGGATCTCAGATGGAGACACCTTCCTTGCCTGCAGGGCCTGGATTAAGATGACTTGAGCAAGAGCCCAAGTTCATTTTTTCCCACTGTGAAGGAAAATCTGAAATATGTCAACAAATCTGAGGAAATCTGAGGAAAAAAAAAAAATGACAATGATGATCTGGAGAGGTTGCCTCCAGGGCAAAGGGCAGAAAAAGAAATTGATTTTAATCCTCTTTCATCCTTTTTCAGCTGTTTTTCTGTCTGAAAGACACCCTCTGATTATTTCAGTGGAATGCAATGGCGCCCAAAGCCTAAGCCAGTTTCAGGTCAGCACCAGTGGGGTGGTATCATCAAGGGAGTACTTGTAAAACACAGCTAACTCACAGGGAACAGCATCATGGGCAAACCTAGCCCAGTTTCTTCTGTTCACAAACTATCTGGGAGCAAGTTGCAATTAATAAAGTACTGTAATTCCAAAGAAATTCCCCATAAGAAGCAGAATGCAGTAGTGACAGGCAAGGTTGGTTTTGTCATATGCCATAAGCAGAATTCCCACCTAAAAATGGATTTTAGAACTGCTATTGCTGATGGCACTGTGTAAAGCAGAGCAAGCCCAGTCCAAACACCAGGCTGAGCTGCCAGGCCTGGGGAGCAATCCTTAACAGACTTTTTGGGTCCTGACCTCTCTCCAGTTCAGCATCAGACCCAGATAAAAGGCTCAGCCTTCATGCTAGGTGACAAGATTCAGGTACAAGTTCTACTGATAACCCTGGCAGGGCACTAAACCCTAGAGAGGAAGAGAAGCAGCAGAGAGTTGTCTGAGTGAATGTGAACATAAAGCAGTGTCTGGATGTAAGTGCAGGTTGCGTGTCCAGGCTACAGGCCAGGTCTCCCATGAAGCGAAGTCCAATATGGAACGTGCCTGCTTCCAGTTCCACAGTACAAGGGGTTGCTGCCTGCACAGGTACTTCCCAATCCAAGCTTAGACTTCATTTCTGCCTCAGTTTCCCTGCCACAGGCTTCCCCACACCTGCAGAAAGCCTCTTGTAAACCAAGAGGGCTCCTTTCCAAGCTGGTAGTTCAGAGGTCTGTGATCACCGCGCGATCTCCCCCTGCCCCACAGCTTCTCTGGGTGACTGGCCCTGCAGCTCAGGCTCCTGCCCATGGCAGTGGGCAGGCCCCACGCACAAGTGCGAACTGCAGTGGCGTGCAGATAGCCAGCGCTGTCTCCAGGGCTTTGACTGGCACTAAGACAAGCGAACAGAAGAAACTGGCTCCCTCAAGGCTCTGAATAGCTCAAAAGGCAGCAGGAAATCCTGCCCCTTTCCTATGCTGGCAGCCTCTCCTGGGAGGGAGACGCAAAGGTCGAGGCAGTGGCCACACAGCGAGCAGAGCAGCACTGACAAGAGGCCCTGAGGACTCTCAAAATGCTGCCTGGGTGTCTGGGACCTGTGCAGAGCCCAGAGAGGTGGAGACCCTAGATGAGTGAAAAATTTGCACTGCTTTTCAGTGCGAATGCAGCTAAAGAGCAAGCAGTGTCCTGGTGCATAAAATGTGTCATGAAAGTGTCATGATGTGTTCACAGCATCTTTGTGATACCCTGGCAACTGGAACCTGCTCTCAGAGGAACTGAGAGCCAGCAGGTAGGAGAAACATAGCAGAGACATCGGGACCAGTGTCTCAATCCTAGTGACAAGTGGCAAGCGTGGCAACAATTTGGCCTTAGCTGGAAGGAAGAGCTCGGGGAATTCTGGGCTCCAAGTCAGTCTGCTGTGGATGAAGGTGGCTCTTGCCACCGACAGTGGTCCTGAAGTGACTTCCCAGTGAATTCTTGTCTTCCCTCCCCAAAATGGGACCACCCCAACTTGAGGGTCAGAAGGGGGAAGCCATCTCCTCAAAGGAAGGAGGCCACCACATTAGGATGGTCCGACTACACTTCACTCTTTCTGTGCCGTCACAGCTTTCCTGCTCTAGGTAGGGTGTAAGTCAGTCTTTATCTGGGCTCTGTTGTAGGAACAAAGAAGGAAAAAGAACTGGAAAGGGGGCCAAGAGAGGGCCTGAAATGTCCATCCTTGGAGATCTCAGGACTCACATGGACAGGACCCTGGGCACCTTGATCTGACTTTGAAGCTAATCCTGCTTTAACAGAGGCTTGGGACAGATGATCACCAGAGGTCCTTTCCAACCTATATCCTTATGTGACTATAAGAATCACCATTTCTGGTAAACATCAAATTAATATCTCCTCATCTAAGCCCAGACCAATTCCAGCATAGAAGATAGAGTTTTCTTTTCTAAATGCAGATACTTGGGGAAAAATAACTGAACTCCTGGAAGCTGTGGCACTTTGCTGTGCTGCCTTCTCTGCTTGAGCAGCTGCTAATGACTCACTCACCTCAGAAACTGCCAGGAACTACAGGGGCCACAGGGACTGCAGGAGAATTCCTTTCTCTTCTGCATCCAAAAATATTGAATAACAGTGCTACTAACTCTGAATCACTGATCCTGTCAACAGTCAGGTGGGACATGAACAAGCTCCTCCACTGGTTTCAAACTGATTTCCTTGGCATGATGGTGGTACTAAAAGGTTCAAGGCCTGAAGCCTGTTTGTCAAATATTCATTGAGAGATTAAACCTGGAGCAGAGCAACAGTTTAATTTCAGACACCGCACACATGAAAAAAATTGGCTAGGTTGAGGTTTGAACAGAAGCTGTTTGAGCTGTTTGAAAAGAGACCATTTGTCAGAAGGCATTTTGCTTCAGCCTTGAACGGTGAAATGTTTTAAGTGGATAGTTTTTACAACGGACCCACACTACCAGCGTAGGAAAACAATCATCTGTTTTGTTTTTTAAAGCTCCAAGATAAATCACAAGTAGTGCACTACTATTGATTTATTTATATCTCAGTGGACTATTGGAGCTATAAATTACGGTTCCATAAACACAAACTGTGCAGCATTTTGCATTGTTTGAACTTGTCAATGGCAGGTCTTTCTCGTGTTTTCATTTTAATGTAAATCAAACTGTGAAATGTATGGATGCAATTTATTTCCAGTTATGTTTATTGGACTTGGGAATGACTTATTAACCGGGGGCTTTACTCAAATTCTCATTTGATTTCCTTGGATTTGACGGCCTAGCCTCCATGGAGCTCTCGTGAATTGAGCATTGCAGACCCTAAATCTGATATAAGAGACAACAGTGGTTTTCTCACAGTGCCCTTGTGGAGTCCTGGAGTGAGAATTTAATGGAAAGAGCACATCCTGCAGAGCAGAGCGCTCAGAAGAAAGGGCTGGTGTCTGGGTGAAATCCCTACACGGCTGCCTAGTCTCCCCTTCATTGCAGCAGGGCCAGCAGTTCAGTTTCTGTGTGTAATTTAACTCTGTGGGGAGACTCACCCTCCAGAATATATTGCAGGTACCCCTGGGGTCAAGGAAAGGACTGCAAGAATTCAAGAGAAGATGGGCCTCACACAATTTTCACACAAGGGAAGCAAAACCTAATAGTGCTAACCACATTGAGATCAGCAAGGACAGAAAAGGTCAGTCCCACAATTTGATGATCAGTGAAATCATCTGAATGCCACTGGAGATGCTTTCAGCCAAGGTAGCCTGTGGCCTTCTATGCCAAGCCTGTTGAGAGAGCCTCTTGGACAGAACAGACACATCAGCCAGGGTAGAAATGCAAAAGGGGCATGGATTTTTTGGTCTTTCTTTCATTTAACAACTGAAAAATCCCAACATCTTGAATATAGTTGCCCTTATAATTCTTCTCCAGCTGAAAACTTCACTGAACCCTCTATGAGACTTGGGAAATACAGGTGAAATCTTGGCCACCATGAAGTCAATAAGAGTTTTGCTCTGGCCCTAAAACAAACTTCACGTGTGCCCTCGATGAAGTCATCACTGTGTGCCTCAGTTTCTCCAGAAAACATAAAGCTATTTGACAGAAGTGTCATGAGGATAAATTCATGGTACCTGAGGGCCACCAACTGTAACAGTGATAACAGGCACAGGGAAGTCTGCGTGGGTCACTGGACACATTCCATTCTTATGACACTTGAATGCAAAAGAGCATTTAAATCAAAATATCACTGGTTAAACTCAGTCCTTGGTGAATGGCAGCCTGTAAATTTCTTAACTTGAATTATTAAAAGAACACTGCATACTTTATAACTGCATATTTGAATACACTCATGGGGTCAGGCTCTCCTTCAAGCCCCAGCAAAATAAAGTTGGAGTCACTGCCTGACTCTGAAGCAGTTACTCCAAATTTACTTCAGGGTAACTCTGAGCAGGATCCTGTTTTTTGTTTATGACTTTTCATTTGTATTTTGTGAAAACTTAATAAAAATTTTTTAAAACTGAAAAACATGGCTCCATAAACCTCACATATGGGATCTTTAAACTTGACCAACTTCTGAACCCTGACATGCCTTCTTTCTCCTGGGCTTTTCAGCAGCCAGTGCTCTTCAGCCATGTCTACATCAACAGAAGTCAAAGCACTCTTAGCCAGTCATCTTTTTCCTTTTTTGCCCAACATAATAACAGGAACATATGATCAAACTGAACCATCATGAACTGAAATGGAAAAAAAGTGCAGAAAATCAGATGACAGTTCAGAGAATCCAACTTAATGCCTGCAAAGTAGAGACCCTGGTAATGTTGCCCAGGGTACAGCATTAGGTAACAGTTAATGGAACCTGTTTCAAAGAGCTAATATACAACTGGCACCCTTTTTGTATTAATGCAGCAGAAAAAAGTACATGCCCTGTCCAATCAGAAATGTAGTCATAGCTAAGACAAAAAAAAAAAAAAAAAAAAGTGGCTGCCATCAGATTTTGAAGCAAATGACCTAAAACACTGGAGGATATCCCTAGCTCTTGAAGTTCTCAGGTCACAGCTGAAGGCCACCCTGAAAGCTATGCTGTTTTTCTAACACACATTATTGAACGGTGTCCAGGAGTGCAGGAGTACTTGTACAGACCGGATCAGCTGTGATGGAGAAGGCAGCAAACTCAGTTCCCGTCCCTGCAGACCTGGCAGCGCCGTGGCAGTACCCAGCAGCTGAGGGCAGCGCTTTGTTTCCTCGCTGGCATGAAGGAGCAGCGCCCCAACACCCCAGCGCTTAGCGGGTCGGGCTCAGGAATCCCCCGGGAGAATAAGCACCCCAGCGCGATCTTCGTGCCCCACTCTCCTGCACTTTCTGCAAGGCCAGTTTGGGGCGAGCTCAACTGCTTTTGAGAAATAAATAACTGCTTCCCCCGTCTGCAGCGTGGTTTTGAATCACGCGCAGGTGGCGGAGGGAAGCGCTCGAGCCCACGGCAGGAGGACTCAGCAAGCACAGCCAAAACAAGCTTTTATATCCCAGCTGACATGTGTGGGAATGGACAGGTCTTTCACTGTGTGGGACATACACAATTTATACTATGGGATCCCTAAACGCTTTAGTAGTCATTATTTTTAAAAGACGCTGGATTCCGCAAGGAGGAGGGAATGTGTTTTCAAACCTTGAGAAGATTATTCCTTAACATGACAATGATGTTTTAATGACTCATTTATTTTCTCTCGTCTAGGCAGAACAGAAAAAAAGAGAATCATTTATTTACTTGCAAATTCTTGTTACTTTTCTAGAGAATGTGAGAAGAATAGTTTCTTATTCATGTTTATTTTGTAAGCTGCTCTATGAATGTTATCTTTTTGAGAAAATATATATGCATTTTTTTTCTAAATGGTGGTTCACAAACACCTAAGCCTCAGTTGAAAATTCAGTGGTATTACAGAACTGCTGGGTGACATGGTCCAGACCTTAAGCTTTGCATAATTCAGGCTGCATTGCTGAGTGAGTATAAATAGTTGCAATTTATTTTGCACATGCAAATTAGCAATATATTGAAAACATTTCAAACTATGAGACTGGGAGGCCATTTTTACAGATGGCTTTTTCTGCCAGTGGGCAATTTGTTCTCCTCACATAAACATTAAGCAAGGCTAAACATCTGTTCCTAATTAGTTCCCTTGTACAAGATACTGATGCACATAACTCACACTTCCCAGTGCTCACTGCTGTGATGCCAGATGATTGGTTTGTTTGCTCACCGCTCCCTGGAATTAGACAAAACTGAAGATCTGGACTCACAGCTGTTCCCTACAACACAAATGCATTTTTTAGTGGAATGATGAAGATTGCCAAGATCAGATAAGGGAAGGTAGCAAGAGTTAATTGGGCCCCAACTGACCCTAACGTAGCGACATGAATTCGGGAAAAATATGGCCAGTATTTGATTAATTTGTTTACAGAACATTTGTTTGAATGATTTTTCCATCCTAAAGTAGGGCTTCCTATCCAGGAAATCATTTGCAAGTGTTGCCCCTGGGCCATCATGAGTTCCCTGATGGGCTGGGACTCAAAACACTGGAGTCTCCATACGTCTTTCACAGTCCATTCAGCCCTGAGCTTGGCTCTGCCACCTAGCAGCTCACCTCTAGGTTCAGGCCATGGTGTAAAACTCTGTCACACACTAGCAACAGACAGAACAGAGGGAGTCACTCTACAGTTCATCAGAGCACTGTGTAGACCTTTCCAAAAAACCACACTCCAACCCATTTTCAGTGTCTTTAATGATGACATCAAACCTCTGTGCAGTCATTAAACGATTCCAGAAATGGTAGTTCTGTAAGATTTTCCTTTAAGTTTTTACTCAAGGCAAAAGAAGAGAAAAAAAAGTCATTAGGCTGATTTGGAAAGACCCAAAGCAGAGAGTCTTGAGCCTCCCTGTAGCCACATACCTCACAGAAGTATCTCACAGGCCTTGCACCAATATGGATGCAGTTACAAGAAATGCAGTGAAGCTTCAAAACCCCTCTGCCTACAATACAATACAGCCACATTCATGCAGTATATGATCATAGTTATCAATGTACTCAAACTTTCTGGCTTAAGAGCTTAACCAAAACGTATCCACCACCTTGTACAGAATCTTTTGACTTTGCGGTTCATACAGTAGCACAAAGGAGAGCATTAACAGAAATCCAATCTGTTTGTTCAAGTTTTTGCATTAAATGAAGCAAACATTCCTACATAAAATAGTGTTATGAAAAGATCTTACAGTCTAAGGCCCCTGCAAAAAGAAACTAAATTTTCAAGTGCATACGCTTTCTAAACACACCTATCTCTTGGCGACAATTCCTTTGCAGTAGTCAAAATAGTTTCCAAAGAAGTAAAGGATCATTAAGCCCATTTTTAAAACAGGAAATGGACTCCAAGAATTTAAGAAGTCACTTAGTACCACCCAAATACCTGCTTATTGCATCCCTGTTATTCAGAGCATGCTTCAGTTCTATGGCTGCAGACAATAGACGCTCTCTCTTCAATAAAACACTTAAGTAAGGCGCTTCAGTAAAAGGTGCTTAAGTTTGTTTTTTGCTGTTGTTGTTGTTTTTCATAGAAGTAAGCGTTCTTAATCTTATCCAAATACTTGAAAGGACATAAAACTCGGCATGGCATGAAACCAAGATCACCAGAAAAAAATGAAGTTCAGTTTCCTTCAGATTTGTGTCTCATGGAAGACTGACTTTTATATCAAAAATATAATTGCAGCTGAGACATCTGTAAGGGATGGATTCTCATCCACATGCATTATCTCATGGCTAATAATGTGCACTCTCATTCTGATCTTTTCCCTACCTCAGGTCCTCCCAAAGTCTTTTTCATCCACTTGGCCATCTACTTCTAGAAGTTCCCTCTGACAAATCTGGTGGAATTCAGCCAATAAATTCAAAAGGTGTCAGGGACACACACAGACATAAATTCAAGCTTCTTTTCTGTAAGAAATCTGGCAAAATTTCCCTAGGCTCAACTGATAAACCTAAAAAAAAATGCAAAAAAACCCTTCATTTCCTTCGATAATTATTAAATCACTGCAAAAATTAGCTGCAATTTGCACTTACCGGCAGTTCAGTTAAAAAAGAAAACATCCTCTGTGCATTTATCACACATCTAAATCTGAGTCCATTATCTCACCCATTTTAATACTGACATGCGAGCGCATGCTAACATCACAGCAGCTGCATATGGTACGTGAGATCAAAATCAGCACTGTTCAATTTAATTATTATGGACAGCAGAACAGAAACTACAGTGTGTACTAAATACTGGGGATAGGAAAGAAAATGCATTACTCTTCCTCTGTCAGAGAGCAGGGCAAAGACCACTGAGTTCATTTTTCAAGGATCTAAATAGTGCCAGTTCCTTTTCCCAGCAATGCGTTTCATCTCTTGAGTACAATCTAGTTTAAGTGTGAAGATAAAAAAGAAGCAATGCTGTTAGAAACATGCTCCTGCAAAGCTCAGATTTACCTTTTTAACTGCAGAGCAAAACGCTGGGATGAGAAGATTTACATTTTGCCTGTAAGGGATGACTGAAAGTTTCTGTTACAAAAGTTTAATTTAAAAACACCAATTTACTGCATGCACAATACCTTATTTGCAACAATTCAAGCAGACTTTTGCCAAACCACAAAGCTGATGCATCTGGGGCCAAAGATTTCCAGAGCCGCTCAGAGGAATTGATGCTGTTAGTTTCATAGCTATTTTGTCAATAAAAATAACAAAAGTAGTCAATTTTGATCTCCAGAATTTGGGATTTTGTTTGATTCAGACTGAAAACACCTTTAAGAATATATACAGATTTTGGCAAGCTGAAAACACATTTTTTCTTCAACTCTGGTGCCCATCTTTACCATGGGCTGTCTGATATTGGTCTTAGAAATGTCGCATCAAAGGAAACCTCAATATCCTACTGTTTTCTTCTTACTGAAAAAAAAAAAGCCTGCTGCAAGTTTCTGTTCTGCATCCAAAATCTCCCCTTCTTACTTGGTTTTCATTCGGTTCTTGCTCAAGCAAAAGTCCCTTTGACATTGGTTGGTGCTTCGTAAACAAGTAGGAACTTCAAGATTTGGCTGACGTGTTTTGTAAGTGAACACTAAAGGAAAAGCAATTTGATTCCTTTTCAAAGCCTGGCAGAACATAATATAGCATAATCACAAAAAAATCTAAGCTAGAATTTCATCAAGTAAAAACAAACACAGTTATAGAAGTCAGCAGGAGACAGCCAGTTCTGAGCCTACAGTAATTGTGACGTTGAGAATAGGAGTAAATTCCCTGAAGATGCTCCATACAGTAGCAAACCATCTGTCCAAACACTTGCAAAACAGGCTCGTGTTTGAAAACTCCAGATCTTGCCAAGGCCTTTGCCATTGGCTTCAGAAATGCAATGAGCTGGAATATTCACAGATGTTCTTTCTGAATGTCTCTCACTCTCTGCAAAACAGGCAGATCCTGGAGACTACAGAAGGAACTACCAGCAAAGACAGCAAAATCTTTTCTGCCACTACAGTGGGGACTGAGCTTCAAAAACCAATTGGCATTTTTCTGCTGCTGGGCAACTCGAAGAAAAATGAAGGTTACTTCAAAGCTGGACTGACTCCAATACAGAATTTCAGCAAGGTGCACTCACATATGTATCACCAACCATAGCCTTTGAAATAAAAATCTATGCTTCAAAGCAACTCCAGAGAGTACTTCCTAATGAATCTGAGAAAAAAAAAAAAAAAAAAAAAAGGAAGACAGCTCTTGAAACCTAGCAGGCATCAAGCCTTGGATTTTTGGCAGCAGTACAATTAAATGCTGATATATCTGAAAATTCTGGTTCACAGCAGAGTTAATGACAAAAGTTTATAAGGCAGAACATGATTCATATTACACTGTAAAGGCAATGACATTTGAAGTTAAGGGTCAGCTACCAATTCTCTGATAAGTCCTATTTTTCAGGGCTTTAAAAGTGAATAACTGCACAGAGCACCAGATTGACAATCTCAATGATTTTTTAAACAATGGATTAACTTTGCTAAGTGGATTTCAACACTTAAAGTAAGGTTTAACAGATATTTTATCAGTTGTGAAAAGGGAGCACCCTGAGAGATAAACAAACTGGAAGCTTTGCCCCCTTGCTCACTGCAGAGTGTCCAGCTCCAAAGTGTTCCCTAACAGAGCACCAGGATCCAGGATAAGGAAGATGTGGCTCCTGGAGCAGCCCCCCACCGAGATGCCCCAGCACAGCATCCTGTGCTCTTCTGATGGGGAGCTTGCCTAGCTACTTTATGACCCTTCTCGCTGCAGTATTTCACAGTCTTTGTTAAATGGTTCCTTAAAATACTGCTCTGAGGCAAGAAACTACTACTTCCCTGTTCGGAAAAGAGGAGAGGAGAGGAGAAGAGGAGAGGAGAGGAGAGGAGAGGAGAGGAGAGGAGAGGAGAGGAGCAGGAAAAGCAAGAAAACAAAAATTGCAAAACAGAACATTATTTCTGGTTCTATTCTGAAATATCAAAAATTATAAACTCTTTTAAAATATATAAAAGACACCAATACTAAAACATTTTAATTACAGCAATTTGGGGGTTAAAAGATTGAGAAAGTAAACCGTCCAGCTCTCAACAAGAATCTTTAAAACTCTCTCATAACAAGGATCACAGCACATTTATGAGGTGGCCATTCCACACACAATCAAGCCAAACAATTCTTTGTGCTCCTAATAATAAAAAAGGTGCTGCTCCATAGTGTGATGCCCATGACGAGAGCCCTGAGGTAAGTTTACATTCCATCAGGTCCTTCTCAAAAGAATTTTATAAACTACACTTGCTCCTTTCACATCCACTGCATAATCTGCTTTACCTTTGCAATGGAAAACATGGTTATAAAGAGTCGTCTCTACCCTTTGCTTTATTTAACATAATATGAGGATCAGTAGCACTGAAAATAAGAACCTAGGTTACATGCCAGGAGCCTTGGAATATAAAACCTTGCTGTGGGCCGATAATATCTCACTGACTCTTACCGGTCTCCATGACCCTTCTACTAAATAAACTTTATGAAATCAAAACTTACACCCTTCTCAGAAGTCCAGTCCCTTCCTGCAGTGAACACTGCTTTTGTGATAACCAAAGGAATTCTATATTTAGGGACAGCACTTGTTCTTGACCTTCAGAGGACTGTTTCCATTGACACATGCTGAAAAGAAAGGGGATAAAAATCCCCTCTGGGACTTCATTTCAGATCCTACAGTTCTAATATGAAACTTAAACTACTCCAGGCTGCTGGTGTTATAATACCGCCTGCTAAGTATAAAGCAGAAGGGAAAAATCCAAAAGACAATACTTCATTACATGGAAATTCTTTGAATCCTAAAGCCATATGGGACTTTAAAAGCTTTCCCCAAATCCTTCTCAGATCAATGGAATTCAATTGTTGTACAAAATTGATATTTGGAAGAAGAAAAAAAAATCTGATTTTCTGCATTTCTGATAATTGAGGGCTGATTGATAGTCATCTGTAATGGGAAAAATAGCTTTGATTTTAGAGGCAATATAACAGCTGGGAGACAAAATTGCTCAATCATTTAATCAGCAGCATCTTCAGTGAATTAGGCTGTGTGCCCTGTGCCAGCTCAATGAGATCTTTTAAGAACTCTGGCAAATCCTACATTTTATGAGTAAAGTTTCACAAATAACTGCAGTTTGGGAACATTCCTACAGCAGTATATTCTGGCCAGCCCTGCTCCCCCAGTCATCATGGAAGCCCTGGGTTTTCTCTTTGCTAAAGCACAGAAGTGGCGGTGGCCTCATCAAAAAGTCCTGTCACCTCTCACAACCTAGCAGGTGTAAGGTGCAAATACCCACAGAGCCATAAGCAGGAGGTAGTTTGCACCTAGATGAAGATGTGTATGTTGTTAGTCCATCCACTATGAGACGTAAACAGAACTGGAAAGATGATGGTCCTGGTCCTGGTTAGTTCATGAACAGAAAAACAGTCTGTTCTTGACAAATACACTATCATTTTGCTCTCTCCAACTCAAGTGTCTGTTTAGCTGGGTTAGAAAAAATATGTGACCTAAAGCTCGCAGATTAGTGGCTGTTCTGGGAAGTATGAGATTCTGTTCTAGGGCTTTCTGAAAACCAAATTTAAAAAAAAAAAAAAAACTTAATTTTGTCCTAGACCATTCTTGAAGGATAGTGTTTGCTTAAATTACCAAAATTTTTCATGGGACACAAAAACTGTGTCCCCAGATTATAGTAGAGACCAAGATTTGCTAAAAACATGGCAGGTACACACTAACATCCCAGGTAATGCGGCTGATCCACCCTTTATCACAAATGGCATTAAAATGGCACAGTATTTTCACAAAGCTTTCACAGCACCTCTGTAGTAGTTGCAGGGGGGAGGAGGCTGCAATTTTTGTTTTAATTTAGCTGAAACAGCTCCCTCAGAGGAATAGCGCGCTGTGCTTTTTGGCTTCCTTCCGTTCAAGGTTATGAATCAGAGCTGTGTTAACCAACTTGGAGAAATCTCCTTCATGCTGAGAGGAGCAGAAGACCAACCAACATTTAATTGTCCTTGCTATTGCTCTCCTCTGTAGCTACAAGCTCCAGTCTTGAAGCCCTGGGTGCTGTGGCTGTTCCCTTGACACCTTCCCCACTGCACAAAGGCAGAATGGAGCATGACCAAAGCATCTGAAGCAAGATCTCTGTGTGCCGTCGCCTTGGCTTTTCAATGTGCCACGAAGAGATGTTATTCATCCATTCTATTGCACCCTGTGGGTTTACATGCACCTACTACCACCACTCCATCTGGTAACGATTTTCTGCAAACAGACAACTCGCATGCTTCTGCAGGGAGTCTGTATGAGAGGCATGGCTCCTGCTGCTCCCCATTCAGGAAATAGTGCCCCTCTGGTCAGATCAGGAGGCCAAAGGTGATGCCCACACTCAGTTCGTTTTTGCTGTGCAGCTCTCACGGTGCGAGCTGGCAGCCACGGCTTTCCAGAGCTTCCCTTCCGCTCTGACCAGCGCAGCAGTGCAGCAGGTGAGGCCAAGGAGAGGCACAAACACTGATGATTCCTCTCCATGTGGGCAGAGCCATCAGGAGAAGCAGTGAGCAGCGGGATGCATGTTCAGACAGCTCCAAGTGACTAATCACTGGCTGCTCGAACCAAAGAACTTGGTGGATCTTCAGTTTCTTGACAATTTTGGATCAACATAGGATCTCTCGCTTCTTTAGAAAATGTGCTCTGGCTCTGCCACAGTTCAGACCTCATAGATGAAACAGAGGGTATCCCAGCTGCACCCTACATAGCGTCCACCTAGACAATAACAAAAATCCCTTCAGCCTCTGTACCCAGGTTCCAAAGAACATCAGATTTTGTTTAACTTTTCCCGAACTTCTGAAAAATTTCCATGTAGTTTCATCTCTTCCAACTGAATCAGTAATTAAGGAATCATAGCCAGAACCTCTCCATTTAAACATCCAGGTTTCTCGACTGTGCTGACCCATTTACACCCAAGAGTTTATTTTAACACAAGATTTTTTTCCCTCCTTCTCCGGTTTCTTTTTTTTTTTAAATGGAATTAAAAAGCATATAAAAAGTCTTTGCTGATATTTGGTTACTTGCCACATGCTGAGTTGAGTTTCCTGTTTAAAAAAGGGAGAGATTTTGTGTGGACATGTGTGTGTGTTTGTGTGTCTGTTTGTGTGCTGGGACCTTTTTATGGGTATTTGTAACCTGGCCTGATAACCCCTGCAAGAGCAAATAACCAGGAATAAGATTTTCTGAAATATCTTGTCCCAACTAGCATCAAACACAAGCAATGCTCGACAAAGGTTTCAAAAATATCCAAAAAAAACTATCTAGGGGATTTCCTGAAGCAAGTTCTGATAGAGAGAGAGCAGGCAGAAGTGCAGGAGAATGATGTTTGTCTTTGAGAAGGATTCAGCTTGTGATAGATGGCTTTAGTTGAGTGCAAACTTTGTGCCCAAAATGAGCGTGTGCAAAGTGCCATGACAGAGCTACAGAGCATGAGAGAGAAGCAATTAATAGCAGATGGGGTGAATAAAGAACTATTTTCAACAGGCTTGAGAAGCTATATGGAAAGAGGTGGGAAAGAAGAGCTGCAGAGAAAGCTATCATGCCCTTTGCAAGAACTGAATAGGAAGAGGAGGAGGAGGGGGCATGGAGGAAGGGGATTGTGCCTTGGAAAAACAAATTTCCAAGCAAACAATATGTACAATATATACAATATCCACAGACCCTGAAAAAGGTCACATATGCAAGGGAAAGAAAATACTGGGGGTAAGATACAACGGATCCAGTATTGGAAAAAATCCCATCAGATCCAAAGGGTTACCAGCTCTCATAATCTGCATGTGGGTATTGCGAAATTTTGTAATTTTTTTAAAAGTACAGCTTGTGAAATCCTGGGATTTACATGTAAACTTCATCTGTTTTCTGCTTTCTGCTTCATGGATACTTAGAAATGAACTTTCAGCTTTCCTACAGAATCAGAAATCAGCTGCAAGGAACAGAACATTTATGTGTCCTTTATTAGGAAAAAAATAAAGCAATCTCAGGAATTTCTAAGGCTCATTATTTAGCAGTAGTAGAAAAAGAAAGGTGAACTTTGTTCCCTTTTGACAGTCAGGGATTCTCATATCGCTCTGGCAAAAGAAAACACTCGTGAGAACAATATGATTAGATAAAGGTTTTTCCATTAATGTCCCATTGGAGCAAGAATATAGAGCCCAGTGTCCCAAAACAGCAAGAAATCCTCTATGGCAGAAACAATGTACTAATCTCAGATCTGCTTCTAACTCTGTAATATCAGTGCAAACTCTATATTAAGCCTTATTGTTCCCCTCAGTAAAAGGCAGCTCTAAAATTGTATTTCTGAGGACAGCTTCACAAAATCAAAGACTGCACAGTTGTAAGCATGAATTCTATAACTGGGGAGGAATGAGGATTTAGCATGGCCCTTCCTAAAAGACAGGAGACATTAGAATAAAGGTCAAGTACTTTGAACCAAAGGCTGGGAAAGAAATGAGGTTTTGCTACTGTAAGCAATGATACCATCTGTAACTGTTTTGTAGAGCTGCTGAATACTCTGGCAAATGGAGGTAGGGTGCATGTGATAACTAACATCCCATTTTGTTAAGAGGTCCCAGTTTGCTTCCTCTCCATCACACTTTGGATTGTCACTAGCCCAGAAAAAGGGGCTATAACTCTTCCATACTTTTTAAAATGTGGGAAGGAGAAGCTGTGATATGAATACAATTAGGAGGGCTAACACTCTCGGTTGCAGAGCCTTGCTCTGATCCCCCAAGCTGCCCTGCAGTTAGGCTCTCCTTTGGCACCTTCACTTCCAAGGAAATAATTTTACCTCCGTGAATAAGAGTGCACTGAATCTGCTTGCAACCTGCCATGTACATGTGGGATGCTGTTAAATAGGTGGCACTTACTATACATAGAAATACAAACTAATTTTCAGATATATTCAGGACTGCTGTCAGACAGCAGACATAATCAGACATAATCAGAACTACTGTTATTTGCTGAGAGATCATGTGTCTCTGTGTTGAAGACAGGGCTTTAGATCCTGTCCAGAAGTATCTGGACATGGAGTGGACAAGGAGTTTGGGGAGCTAACATGAAAGTGCAATTACCTCCCTGAGTGGCAGACGGCAACCCTGTCTTATTCCTTGAGAGTGACAGAAAAGGTAAGGAATAGCCTCAAGACTCAATAAAATTAAATGGAATCAGAGATAATTGAAAAGGGAGCTTAACTAAGTTTTTCATTTTCAACACAAATTGGTCCAACATTGTTTATTAAGCTAAGGGAGTTCCTACTTCCAACCAAAAGGCAAAATCCAGTAGCAAAGCAGAGCAAAAAGCTCCTAAAGTCTCAGTTAATCCTATAGCTGCCTTTTTCCTGTAGGTTCATCCAAAACTCCTACAGAGTAATTGAAATGTCACTATATAATGAAGCTTATAAAACTTTCATATAGGATTTGTACTTTTTTCATGTGTATTATTTCCAAAGCTTGCCTCCAAACCTTGTCAACAGACTTCCCTAAGGGTATGGGTGAGAATCACAGCTGCATCTGATTTGATTGCATCCGAATAAAAATGGTGAGTTGATAAGTATCAGATATATCTGAGTATGCTCTGAAAATTACATTTGACACTTACAAGGAAATAATACTGTAAATTCAGCCTTAGGATCTAGTTGTTGCTAGTAAAGTAAGAATTGGCATTGGTGGGCTCAGGTTGACCTTGAAATATCAGGAAATATGAGAATTCTTTTAGCAGAAAAAGTACCTGTGTCTACATTGGCAGTAAATTTTAAGCATCCAGTGTCAATCAGAAATGAAATGCAATGTAATTTAATTCCACCTCTTGAGAACTGGCCAGAAAGGAAAGCTTTCGCAAGCTCCAAAACAGATACTAACCCATCCTCCCCTATTGCATAATGCCATCCTGCCACATATGGTTCTGCTCAGTGTTTATCAGACAGCACAAAATCCTTCCACGAGAGGGGAAACCAAAATCCTTGGGACAGACGGAGGAAGTAAGATGGAGAGCGGTGATCTCCGGGAGGCAGAGATCTCAACACTGTCACTTTCCTAACACGGCTCTTGGGCAGAAGAGGGTCAGGATTTTTGCAGGGAGTCATAACACAACAGTATTTCATTACAACTGTTCTTCCTCCAATGGAAGAGTTTGGTCTTGTAAACTTTTCAGATTAAAGTTTCCTCTTCCTCTAAACTGCTCAAACCCCTCAGTTTCCTTTTCAAAGTAGCTTTTAATTTCTGATTTTAAGCTAATTATGGTATTTGGAAATCCTTCAAAAATGTCTAGAACCGAAAGAAAACATTGGAAAATTATCTAAACAAAATGCTGCTCTTGGCCCAAACCTTCCTCCCCTTCCCAAATTTTCAGTTCACCAATATGGTTTTGATTTTGAATTTCTGGCCTCTGTGAGGATGAAAAAAATTATCCAATACCATGGAAATCCTCACAAAGTGAGAAAAACATTTCTAGTCCAAATCTGGTGACAATCCTTGCTTGGCCCTCTTTGGTCTGGGGAAATTCCTTATGTCGTTTACACTTGTTCTCATGTGGACCAATCATGATGTTCAAGATCTTGGTTAAGCTCACCTCTCCTCCACAGATTCATTACTTCCTCTGGTTAAGATCCATAACTTTAGTGCCAATTCATGTCATTCTTACACAGCCAAAACTCCCAACTGACTCCCAGAAGTCCTGGTGGCTGAGTAGGTCTCAAAAGTTCAAGGTTGCTCAAAGTTCTTGCAAAGTTCTTTGCTCAAAAGGTTGCTGAAAGTTCTTGCAAAACATCCATGACCTCAGAGAAAATACTGGCTGCCCTTCCGGATTTAGGGGAAGTGTCCTCTCCTTTAGAGTAGAGGTTTTGTTCACATCACCCCTGCATTCTGCAGCTGCACAAGATACTGCGTCCAGCCCCTCCAGCTACTACAGGCCTGAGTAGGAGCTGGAGACGATAACGTAAGTCACGCAAATCCGAAGTTCTTCTCAGGTCAGGTTAGTGCTGCCTCTCTTCTCATTTTCTTTTGCCACAGTAGCCAGCATATAAGGCTGGAGGGCAATCTTCCAGTGAGAGACTTGAGAAGCAAGTTAGTCCTGCAAAAACTGCTGTTCTGAGTGAACACTGGCCACATATACATACACGCATGCAAACACATGCACTGTTCCTCTTGGAAATCAGTCACAGAGCAAGCTGGCAGAGGTGGGAATTCATCTCACCTGGCTTCAGCCATTTAGGATAAAAGCATATTATGTAAACTCTGTCATCTGGTGTCACCGCCGTCAAAAGACAGGCACCACAAGAGAGCGGTGACTTCATCTTGCAAATGCCATCTCCTAGTCCACACCTCATTGTGCTTGGGAGACCAAAGGTGCTGAGAGCCTTAGGCAACACCCTATCATAGCCGTATAGCAAATGCTTTGGGAGACAGGTGATGCTGAAGTACCTAAATCGACCAGACCAGCCCCTGGCCCCTCTCCTCCCTATACCTGTCATAAGAAAACAAGCCAGGAAGGAAAACACACTCTTCTCATCAGAGATGCTTGAGTCCATTAATGATCTTTGTGGCCTTTTGCTGGACTCATGCTAGTAAATCTATGTCTTTCTTGCACTGGGAGACTCAGAATTAGACATAATTCTCCAGATGTGGCCTCACCAGTACTGTGCAGAGAAAGAGGATCACCTTCTGCTGCCTCTCATACACAGGAGCAGGGCACAGAACAGCCAGTGCAGGCTCTGGAAACCACTTTGTGTGAACAACTCCCTCAGGCAGGATACCCTGTTGAGGCAGTTAAGTGTGAACCAGAACAGGCTGTTTGTTCTGGCATCTCCTGTACCTCATTAAGCCAACAAGGCAGCAAGCATTCCACACGGCCTCTGCAGTTCCCTAGTGCATCCACTTCTCACTATGACTTCCACAATGACCAGAGCTATGTCTAAGGCAGGCTGAATCCAAAAAGACAGATCTTCACTCCAGGCATCTTGATACCATAGCAGACCTCAGGGCAGTGTGACTGAGGGGGCTAAAAAGCATCTGTGAGATGTTTAGAGGTAAAGACTGCAATGGGACCTGGGTGCGGAGAATTATGTGTGCCTCTCAAGCGTTGCCAAACCTACTATTTCAAAACTGTAAGTGAGATCCCTAAAGAAGGAGGCTTAAAAATCATTGTATTTATCAATTGTAACAGTAAAGTTTCTGGGATTATTTTTATTTGCCATCTGGTTTGGGAACTTTTGAGATCATATTTGTCAGTGGTTTTCTGCAGCCATAAGACCTAAAGCCCATGCTGAGATATTTATGGTTCCCAAGAATTCAAGAGCAGGAGGTTCACAAAATGACCATGGGATGTGGGGTAAAACTCCTGGACTAAGAACATGTGGCTTTGCCTTGGAGAGGCATTTGTGTTGTGCCAGGCAAAGTCAGTCAGCATAGTTAAGATGTGAAGGGAAGCATATGAAGAGGATGCAGTAAATGTGTATGATGTGTATGCAGGGGAGGTGGCAGGTGCATAAGGCACTGCTGCATTATAGGAACATAAGTACATCTCTAGCAAACATGGGCTGCCTGAACGTGCATTGCAAGGAGGTTCAATCTAGTTGAATCACATAGTGCTGGCTGGTGGTGAATGAACTGTAAGATTGAAAGATAAAACACCAGAATCACTTATTGTTGGCTGTTTTGCATCCATTTAGTCCTCAGTGCTGGCAAAACTTTTTCTTCCTCTAGTAGACCCACCTGCTAAATAGAGATTTTGCTGCCTAGTTTGCACAGCAAGAACTGGCTCTTCTCTGCAATGGGAATTCAAGGCACTAGATCTCTCTCTGAGATCTGCAGATGCATGAGCCTGTCCTCAGCCTTCTCATCATTTTTGGAGCTCATACGTGCTGTATGCCACACACAAGTAGTCCTCACAATAGCGCAGGGGCAAATCCTGTCATAATCTAACGGAGCTCCCAGTGCCACCAAGCCAGCATTGTGTTCTTGCATAAAGCAGGGCACACAGCCAGGATCACCATGTCAGGCTCTCCCTGTGAGCCAGAGAGGTGATCCTTTTGGAAACTGGCTGTGCTGGAACACCAGCTGCTATGCATCCTGCTACCCTGCACAGTCACCCATAGCTCCCCACAGGGATGCAAAGCTGCTCAGCACAAGTTAATTCTCTCCTCTGAGCAAAGTCAGTCAGAAATCTAGGGGCAAAATTCAGGTCTTCTGAGCTTGTGCCAACTGCTACCTGTCTCCTGAAGCACTAGAGTACATGGGGGGAGGGTGGTGGTACATGTCTCTTGTCCTTTCCTTAGTCTCTTGGGTGTCACAAATGGAAACATTCAGCATGCAGGACATTCTGTAATTCCCTAGACTACTAGATCTTTCAAGTGAGACTGTCCATTCAAGTCCTGCAGCCATATATCTGATTACCCTTAACTTAGTGACATAACTACCATGTTATTATCAACCATTAAATTGTCTGACCATTTTTAATATGTTGTCAGCATTGCTGACCTCAGGACCTCTCCCCTGCAACAAACACCACAGGCTACAGCCTCCGGGAGACCCTGGAGAAACCCACCATGTTATTAAATTGCTCCACTCTGTTTTTCTGGGCTGCTTGAGCAGTTTAAACTTCTTAGCTGTGTCAGTGCTTAGCTCTTTGGAAGACCTGCTCGCATGAATGCCTGGCTCATCCTCAAGATACAGTATTTTCTTACTCAGCATTTGTTTTGCCCAAGTTTTTTGCCTGAGGGCCAGCAGCTCACTTGGAAGTTAAGATTTTAATTCAAAACTTACCAGCTGGCTCTGTGAACATCGTAGCACTTAGGTTCCTCAATAAGTTGGCTTTGGGATTTCACTGGGGGCACGCTGAAATGGCCACTAGGAACATAAAATGCTGCAGGCTTTCACATTACCCACCTAAGACTTAGTACTTTGTTAGGGTTATTTAATAGATACATAGTAAAAAGGATTCTGTTGCTAATTTAATCACCTGATAAAGGTTTTGGGCTTCCAGTCTTCATTTTTTACTCAGCCAAGCTTTGTTTTGCTGCCTGTCAACAGAGCTCTAGGTGAGCACTGTCCAACCCAGCAGTAAGCACCACAGGGTTCTCCTTACTGGCCTTGCTGGAGCGATGGCAGGACATGCCAAAGAAACACCAGCATCAGAACCTGCTGACTTATAGGATTACATAGGGATATTTACTTCTATATAATGAATTGATAGTGATAACTTACAAATGTTGTAACAGCTTCTACATGTGTAAGAAAACCACTAGAAGAAGTAAGAGTCTTGCATATAGACAGCACTCCCAGAAACTTCACCAGACTCTCAGAGAGCTCTCAGAGCAGGATGGTGAAAGATGTGCATTATTTTTTTCCTACTACTTCTTTCTTCATAATGTTTACTCCTAACCTTGCATTGGCAGCTGAAGCAGAAATGGCAAAAGCAACAGTAAATTCTGCTTTGGAGGTGGGCATCTTCGTGATGCTGGCAGAGCTGGGGAACCAGAGCTTTGCAGAGCTAGAGGCAGCCTCTTCTGGTCTAGTTTAGTTTAGCCCATCACATTCAGAATGAATTTGCCTAGGGGTAGCTTGTGCCAAAGATCAGGAGAAAGAGCTCAATAAGTTCCAGTGAGTTATTATTTCAGTGACTCAGTCATCTCAGTGGAGAGTGTAGGACAGTCCTCAGGTGACTCCAGCAAAAGTGATGAACAGCTGGTTTTCAGTATCAAAAGAATTCAATCAAGTAAAATTCCAGGCCTAACCCTTTCTCAGATACATATATAGTTCCTATATAAATCCTCTTGGCAGAATCACAAAGGAGGAAAAGGCTCTTTGGTCAAAGAGTTTAAAACTTATTTTTTTAAGTAAATACTTGATAACATCTATTTAACATAGCTCTATGTGGGCACAAACGTAAGGAGAAAAAGCTGTGTGTGAGAGACAAGACTATAACTAAAACTCGTTTGCAAACTTCCAACTCAACAAAGTTTCATCAGTAAACACTTTCCCAAGAGGAAACTTTCCGAAGAGGCAGAATTGTTGATTTTCAGTCACTCTAATGACCGCATCTTCAAGAATAGCTGGAAAAGTTTCCATCCTTGTTCCAGGTGCCTTGATTGTAATTTTTGTGAGGAAAACAAAACAAATTAAAAAAAAAAACATTTTGGAAAAAAAAAAAACACAATTTCCCAATCAGTTTCTAATTCTCACCTCTTCAGTGTCACTGCACAGAACCAAGACAGACTCTAGTATATTAAACAGAAACAGTTTCTTTATTCCTATTTATTATTTTTGACCTCAGTACTTTGACAAAGTACTCAGTAAATGCATTAAAGAACAAGCAGTGGCCACAGTTTTAGCAGTGACTGAGAATTTAGAGAGACATGGTATTTAAAGCATATTCTATGTCCCAGCTTTCAGAAAGCACTGAAAAGTCATGCCCTGGAAATCGGCCTCATTGTAGCATCTCCATTCAGAAACTCAAACACTAGCAAATGCATTCAAAATCACCACCATGTGGGCTCTGCGTATTCTTGACAGCTTGGTCTGTAATTAGGATGATGAATAAAAATGTGGTCAATTTTGCTATCTTTAGAAACTGTTTTCTAAATACTAATTCAGTTTATCTCCTATTCAGACACTAGGCAATCACCTACCTTTTATTCAACTATCTAGAACACTGATAAAAAACAACTTTGCAAGAACATACCCTGGTCACCCTGGGAACTTTCAACATTATTTCCTGCAAATCAGCCTAGGTGCTGTGACTGGCATTTGGCTGCAGTGTCAGGTACACACATATACACTCAGGTTTGAAAGGCCCAAATACGCGGAAAGGCCATCCTGGCATCCCACAGGTCTCATGGGTATATGCAGTAGCTGTGAGATGGGAGAATTTTTCTTCCTCAGCATTTCTCAGTGTCCATATCTGTACTTAAATCCTATTTCTAGCACTGATTATGCCTGCCTGCCTATGTGTATATGTGTGTTATGCTTCCTTTCTTTTCTATCTGCGTCATTAACTGGAGTAACTCAGCTCATGTGCAGCACATCTGTTTCTCTGTACAGTCCTGCTTTTCCTCAGCTTAACAGCTGCATTGATTGAGGCATGAAGCTGTTATTGAATTGTTCACAGGCAGTCTGTGACACAGGCAGAGCAACAATGCAGATTCCTTTCTGCTCTTGGTCCTTTTCTTTCTGGTGCCAACTCAGAGAAATTATCATCCTGAGTGATTAATAACATGCAATCAGCTGCTGCCAGGCCTATTACCATCTCTCCTTTAATGAAGGAGGAGGTGAACCAGTCTTGTTTATACTACCAAAATGTGGCTGGAGGGCTTTGGCTGGGCTGCGGAGGCTCAGTTCAGTCCATTTGGGGATTTATGTCAGCATTTCACACATTCTGGGAAACTTTACTGGCCTTGTGCCTGTAACACTGCAAGTTAACTTGGGATATAGAGTCTCTAGGACAACACATCATTATGCAAGGTGATTTTCATCTCAGCTCTAGTGTTAGTAGGTAGTGTTTATTGTTTCTAGAGCACCATAGGTGTGTACAGCATGCTTTATGGCCAGGCATGATGTGGAAACTAGGGCTCTAATCCTGCAAATCAACTCTGCTAACCTGAGTTTCTGTGACCATGCTTGACTGGGGGGCTCTGCTGAAGTGTCAGCATCTGGGTTACTGCATCACAAGGTGAGATCAGGCACAGTGCTAGGCAATACGCAGATCAGGGGTGGGGGACACTGAAACATCAAATCCGGGAATGCAGAACACCTAATAACACTGGTAGCTTCAGGTATGGCTCTGACAGTGGCGGTGCTATTGCTGCTGTTAAAAGAACTCTTTACCTAATTCTGTTTTTTTTTCAGTTGTATTAATGCAATCTGTAACTCAACCCAAATAACATCTGAATTTACCTTGGATATGACTATGTGTCACCATGGATGGAAAAGGAGATGGAGGCAACAAAGAGCTGAGTGCTGGTATCTCAGTTGAGGATTTTTACTTGAGTGCAATGGAAAGGGGATGTGAGGGAACCTAGAGAAAGACTGTTTTGGAAAAATTCTGATCAACTACAAATGGTCCCAGTGTAAATAAGCTGCAAAGCAGGCACAGACAGGGCAGTCCCAGGAAAGGTAAGAATGCTAGAAGACATCTCAGCACACCAACAGCCTTGCCATGGAAATGGCAGAAGAAAAAGGCAGAAATTTTTCAGGATGGAAACTCGGCTGTTCCGTGGACGATCCTAGGAAACTGCTGCTGAGTGTGGGGGGCAGTGCAGGGGAGAGCACAAGGGTGCTCAGTCACAGATGATAGAGGATGGTATCATGGGCAGGTCAAAAGCAGAATCCTTACTACTTCTCTCAAAGCAACTATTGGCTGAATGTCCTGTATTAGCAATGTCCCTTTCTCTCAGGGAGTGTGAAGCAACTGCCATCTGTTCATTCATCCTTCAAAATACACAGGTATAGGAGAGGACACAGGAAGGCCAGGTGATCTGTGATAAGGCTGAAGCCCCAAAGTATTGATGATCTATGTGCCTCAAGCTCTTTTCTTGCCCTGCTTGTATTCTAGCACTCTCTGTTGCTCATGGTGCTACCAGTCACATGGGGAGTTACAGTCGGGTTGGAGATGTACTTTTGTTTGACACTAATGAAATTGCAAGCAGATCTGGCTCTGTGAGTCACATTCTTGTTGAGCCTGATCCAGCGATGTTTACAAAGTCGTTACCTTGCTGGGCTCCCAATTCAGTGCCAAGCAAAGGGTGAGCCTTTGAGGTTGCATTTTCTATTTCACCTCCTTGTATGATGTTATGTCTACTAGCTGGAAGCTGGATACTAGTGCAGACTGAAGCCATTAGCCAGGCCTTCCACATCTGGCACATAGCACCCACATGCTGCCACAGCCAAATGGCGTTTGACCTGGGAGCTTGGTCTTCCATGGACAGCAACTTTTCTAAGAGACTGCTCCAGGGAATCTCCTGCCAAGCTGTGCTGGGCTAAACTGCTCTCTGCTCAGTCACTCCCGACAAACACTGGATTGCTAAGCAGGCCTTGGGGCATACACACAAACTCACCACAATGTATTTTACTGGCACCCTCCACTACTGTTGCTTATTGTCATCTTTCAGCACAGTGACATGCGATGTTGGTATAAAAGGTTTAAATATTTATTTCCCTGGAGGCTCATTTTCACTGTAACATCTCAGATTTGAGCCCTACCTTCTTTAATACGTTCTGTGGGATTTGCAGTGCATAAACCCACACAGAGTGGTTTATGAGAAGTTTCCTCTGGCAGGGTGTGAAGCCAAAGCTGGAGCATGGGAATTTGTGTGAAGTCTTGTTTCTTAAGAACTACTTTTTTCATTCAGTTCCTAGCTTGCTCATCCCAGATTGACTTGCAGTTTTGAGCTTGAGTGAAATCAAATGCCAGTTTCATAGAAAAAAAAATAACTATGTAGGCAAAGACTTGATGCAGTGATTACGACATGAGCATTAGCATCTGGAGATGTGCATCCAAGTCACAGTAAAAAGATTCAAATAAGGATGACTGCTAATATGTACCTACTACAGACTCTTTCACAATTGAGATAGATTTCCAGACCACCCCAACACAAGGGTAAAACAAAAAAAAAAAAGGTCTATTAAGAGATAACATCATTCTAAGTACTTATATAACTCCACTGTTAAAGCATCTGAAAGTCTGAAATGTTATTTATTCCTAACTAGATGTAAAGTGTAAATTTGGACATAGAGTGAAAAAAAAAAGGCCAATCAAAGCTACACAGCCTACTCAGGGCAGAAGATTGACCTTGGAGACTCAGTGTGCAGCTGGTCTGGCATCCCCTGTACTAGACTGGCTGTCCTCTCAGGAAGCTTCAGTTACAAGTAATAAGGACACACACACAGTCTCTCGCTTTGCTTCTCTGGCTGGAAGTATGGCAGGCAATGGTCTGGTTGCACTAAAATAAAGAACAGAAGAAGTATCTTGGTAAATGTTGCTTGAAGCCAAATCCTAAGGGATTCAAAGTTGTGCTACCCACAGAACATTTAGGGTAAAATGCCATCTGTCTTCTTTGGTTATTCTATTACGCTGTTCAGATTCAATCAATGACCTGCTTGAAAAGCTATCCTTGCCTGCCTGCTATTTTGTTTATAAGAAGTGAATTTATACTTAAGTAGGAGGGATAGCATTGTTTCAGTACTTTATTGCGGGTGGACTACTTTAGAAATAGAGTAACAGGAAATATTATCCATGAAACATCCTTGCAGATGTACCAGAGATTTATGATTTTCTACAGGTTCCCCAAAGTTTGTGGGCATTTTCAAGTGACCCTCATAATAAGCTGTGTAAATCTTGAATAGTTTATACCTCCAGAACTATAAGGAATTCTCTATTCTGACCTCAAAGCAGTTGATCTTGAATATGCTTAACCCTCAGACCTTAGATATGTGGATCAAAACCAAAAAAAACTTTTACAACAGAAACCCTTTTACTACAGATCTGCCCAGCTTTCCCTGAGAAAGGAAAGAAAGCTGCTGTTTCCTCAGCTTTGAAACAAGAGCATAAACTGGAACTTGTTTAGAATCAACAGTGGTAGAGGAGGACGTTACAGCGGTTTATTAAGCAGCCTGAAATTCAAGGCATACAGGTTCACTTTCCACTCATACTACTTCATAATGTCATTATTTGCAAATTTATTCTTTATCTTGATGTTTCAGCTTATCAGCAGCACAATGTAGGTACTTTTGCTCCTCCTTGGTTTGCCTCCTCTCTTTACATGCTAAAGAGATTACAATATCTCACACTGGTGGAGAAGTCTGATTAAAATCAGTAGGTACTATAAAAGCAGAAATAGTAACAATCAAAACAGGACCTGAACTCTACATGAAATACCCCAACCCATTTACTGATTCATTCAAAATTCTTCCTACATATCTGAAAAACAGAATATGCCAAGGTAACAATACCAATACAAAAACTAGCTGAATTTGTTATACTAGTTGTTTAGAAGAAAGAACACAATCACCATAGAAGGGCTTTTGTCACACATTGGCATGAATGTTTGGCTCTGCCTTGTACTCTGTTTCTCTTCCTGATTTACTACAAAATAAACATCTATTAATAAATAAATTTAAAAATACTAGGTACATTTATTGTGATCATGTTTCAGTCAGGCATAAAAATAACAAAATCACTGCACTGGGCAGAGAAGCAGGAGTGTGCAGGGGCATGTACCCTGCAGTTACTCCAGACTCGCCCTGTTGCGCCTGCCCGGCTCAGAGCAGTGAGAGGTTTGCTTGTTGTGTGTTGTTTGCTTCTTTGTTTGTTTTTGCTGGAGGAGCTCTGGAGCTCTTGGGACACCTACGCTCTAATGTATATGATGGGATAAGCCTCAATCATTACAGAGAAACACATCAATAGCAGTGTGCAGCTTCAAGATGTAAGTGGCCATTTCACAAGCTCTGACAGCCCTTCATCTAAGTTTCTAGCAACTCTTCAGAAGCATAAGGATACATAGAAGATGTTGCCAGCTACCACCTCAGAGAGAAGGATCTCCCTTCAAGCCTATAGCTTCTATGTAAGAGCAAAAGGCTCCTGGAGACACCACAATTCCATGGAAAACCCCAACCTATGGGAGTTCTCAGTGCTATGGGAGCACTGAGAACCAAGGCAGCCATCAATAAAAGATAGACATTTCCCGGGGCAACCTTCCTACTTTCTCTTCTCCATTGTTTACACTCTGGCAGAAAGTGTGTTTAGAAAAGGTCCTACTTCCTCTGCAATAACTTCTGTTATTAAAGTTACTGTTCCCTAAGCACCACATCCCTCTCAAAAGATATTGACCCTCCAACCAGTAGTACATTCCTGGCCTGCCTACTCTTCCAAACAATAAACTGAGGAGCAGGGCCCACTCTTAGGATAACTGGGCTCATTTTCTCTCTTCAAGCCATGCTTATCTCAGTGCTTTGCAACTGAAGCTTGTCAAATCAATAGGGGCAATGAAATAACCAACTAGTTGCAACTGTGTCTAGCCAACTTGATTGAATAGACATCAATTTAATTATTTTTAATGCTAATGACTGAAGACTAACAACTTGTTTTGACTAGCTATGATCAGGCAGAGAAGTCACCTGAGATTTTCAGAGACTCCAACTGGTGGATGCAAATCCTCCGTGACCAGAATATTCATGGTGAGAGATATCCTCATTTGCAGGTCCTTTTACAAGCTCATGACAGTGAAAATTGTCCTCTTAAAAGCTCCTTAAAAGTTGAAAGAACCCAGCTGCTATCAGATCATTACAGGCATTTTTCAATCAAAGCATTTTGATCGAAAGAGATTATTACATTTTGCTTATCAATGACAAATATCTGGTGCTGGAAGGAACCTGACAGAGCCACTGCTTCTGCGTAAAGGGGCAGCACTCAGGATCACACTATAAAGATCAAGATAAAACACTCAAACATAACATGTCTATGTCCATCAAATTTTTATGGGATACCCCCACAAAAGTATGTTTCAAAGTGTCATGACAAAATCTGAGGGCTTTTCTGAGATGAGTGTATGCAAATGATGGCAAAAGAAATTCTCATCCAAACTACTCTTTTCCTTTAGGTCAAACTATTTAATCCAGGTTTGGTGGCACACAGCTTTACGAACTCTCCTCTCTTCCATACTCATACAAAACCTGCCACTGAGAAACTCAGCTTTTGTTGAATTTAGAAGGGGCTTTTACACATAGGGAGCACATGGCCATCACTCCCTCCTCCTTCCCTCCCCAGGTCCACCATGCAGAATACCCTTGAAATGAACAGGAGTTTTGCCAGAGTAAGAGCTGCAGGTTCAAGCCCCGCATGCTATAAATAATTAGCCTTAAAAATATCCACACATCAAATTCACTGCCTGAGGACTTGTAAACGAACACAGTAAAAATAATTCTCTTGCTGCCTCTAAAATGTGTTTCTTATTAGAGATCTCTCCTGACCCCAAGAGTGCCCACACTGTATTTCTCTCTCATACGTTCATGGACACACACACACACACAGAGTTGCTGGTTCATTCCTAAGCCTGGCAGCTTTAGTACTAAGAGGAGTTGTAGACATTTCGAGTACTAATTCATCTGCATATGCTGTAAAAGTCCTTAGAGTTTCAGAATCAGATCCTTTGCCCTTGTAGAAAGAAGAATAAATATTAAAAAAAAAGAATATTACAAATTTGGCAAAGACCACATCACAGTATCAACCCAGACCCTCATCAGAGTAAAGCAAATAACAATGTACAGATTTTATTAAAAGTAAAAGAATGAAAAAGCTCTTTCCCACAACTGAGGAACTTGAAGCCAAAAATAAGTAATCCTGAACTCTAGCTTTGCCTGCGGTAATGAGCTGTTCTTCCCCTGGCGAACTATAGAGGACTGTTTGCTTCACTCTGCATCGTGTTGCTTTCTCTGAGAGCTGTCACTAAAAAATAGACTGCGTTGACCAAAAAAGAAAACATTTTCTTTAGCAGCCAACAAATCCTCATCCCCACTCTGTCCCAGATTTAAGCATTTTCCAAAGGAAAAAGAAAATTTTTCTGGATGAGTGCTTTCTGATGTGAGATGCCTTCTGTTTCATTTCCCACTAGGCAACTGTTATTTGGTTTTCAGCAAGCTGCAACATCATTTGATCTCAATCTTATCAATTCATGATCAGAACTAAAGAAAATTTATTGGCACAACTGGGTCCAGAGCAAGCACATGTTAATGACCTCCTTGATGTGGATGCAGAGAAAATCACAACCACAAGCAAGACAATTTAAAATACTGTTTCGGAGAAAGAAAAATTCTTTTTGCTGTCATTGGGATTGTAATCACTGAGATCAGGCATAAGAGGGAGACATGGTCACATTATAGGGCAACTTACGGTTTAATTCCATTCTTTTTACTCTCAAATGACAATAACATGAGATCAGAATTTTCCCAAATGAAAACATGGAATAACTACTGGTTCCATTGAGGCTGCTCTGACTTACGCCAATGGAAACAAAGTAGTGTCTTGCCTCAGGGGCTTTAGCTTTTAAAAGGGATTTATTAAAGGGGTAAAATGAAATCATAGAAGACAAAAAAAAATAGAGTCATATTCTCTTCTCTGGATGAGCTCAACCCAAACAAGAAGTTCTGGCCTTGATGACGAACACAGAGTGTGCTTTCAGACCAATGTTCTGCAAGAAGGCATCTTAGATGATCACAGTGACTCTTTCTGGCCATAAAACACCCAATCTATGAGACTGTACAATCCAAGATAAACATTTTATGAATGATAATTTACCTAGTATCTCTGTTTACCTTTGTACTTCCTGTTTATTCATTCTGTTGCTGCTGCATCTTTTCTTTCAGTGAAATGAAATGTCCCTCAGCTCATACAAGAAATATTCCTAAGGCAAGGCTGACTAATAATTCCCAGCAGAACCCCTTGCTGGGTATGCCTATTCATCAAATTTGACATTGATTTGCAATTTTGACACTCACAGCAACCTGATATTTGCAGAAATTGGCACCTTTACATTGTCTTTGGAGCTGGAGGGTGTTTAGATTCATTCTTAAGACATTGTAAACCAAGATACTTGTCCCATAAGAGGATTTTACACAGAGTTTTGATTGGAAGTTTGAATCAGTTATATTATATCCAAACATTCTCCAAGCAGTCAGGCAAGTTTAACTCCAGTGGAGCCAAAACACTTGCAGCTATATAACAAAGAGCATTTAGTGGTAATAAATGTCATTTTACTCCTGTCTACAACATGTCACTAGATTCCCCCAGCGTGAAACGAAGCTGGTCCTGAAGAATGCTAACAGAGGCCCAGAAGACATTTCTACCTCCTTGGAACCCTAAAGCTGGACAGCAAATGTAATGCTTTTCAAACTGCAGTGCTTATAACATCATTTGTCTTTGTCCTTAAGGCCATGTTTATCTCTCTGGTGAGATGAAAGGGGTGACTGGGATGGAGCGGTTCCTGAGTGCAGATCTCACTTCTACCATAGATAGGGTTGCGTATTCCAGACAGGTCACGGGACTCCTGAGGACCAAAATCAATGAATGAGTCTTCAGTTTTGCAACACCTGCTTTCACGGCCATATTTCGGCTTCCTTTGTCCTTCCACACACAGTTTCTCTAGCTTTATTTAGCCACGGACCCAGTTCCTACCAGGCAACATACTTCTTATTCTTACAGAAGCCAGGATAGTGCATAAAACAACTCAGAGCCTTCAGCTGCCCCTGGCTTCCTCCTGATGTCCCCTCCCGGCTGCAGGCAGGTGGGATCCCACATTCTAGTAGCTCACAGTGAGCCCATAGCAAGAGCAACCAGCAAGATGCAGTCAACAGCTATGAGGCGGGAGCCTCACTCTGATGAAGCTGCACTGAGATCCTCTGCTCCGTTGGCTGAGAATGAATAGATTGAAGAGAAAATGAACAATGGGGAAATCTAAATCGGATCACAACTCTGCTCAATGTAGCCCAATCTTATTTCCCAATTTTCTCTTTGTAGCCTGAGCTAATGAAACACACGACCTCACAGTTAATGAATTAAAAATGCCCCCCCAGAGCTTCTGGTGCACAGAGAGTGCTGCCCTGGACCTACTACCCAGTGATGGGGCTTCATGATGTACTCTTAACAGAGAGTACATCATGAAGCGCCAAAAGCTCCAAAGGTAAAAGAAAAATCTGCTTGTATACACTAAATTCATGCAAGTGAATTCTGCTGGGAAGACTATATCGAGTTTCTGGTGTAAATTCCCAGTTTAGAGACACCACAATTTCTCAAATATTCATTTTAATGACTGAGATCTTCCAGACTCAGTCTCTTTCCTAGTTACAACTGCAGTCCCAGAAAGTTTTCCAAACTTTATTTTGTTATTAAAATGCAGGAGGAAGAGGAGATTTTTCTTTCTAATTAAATCCAACTGCTGTACAAGTTTGCACCTCATAACAAAGAATTAAAGCTATTTTTATACTTTCTGCTCAGGCTGGACCATAGATAATCTCTGAGATATTCTTCTATATCATAAGGTGAGACCAGGATTAAGGAATGCATTTTAATATACAGAGATATCTCCTTTGGACTTGTGCATTACAGACCCTGCATTCCTTGTCCCATCTTTCCGTCAAGGTCTCAAGGCAGACGGGAGAAACAAAACCAAAACCAATCATACTGACAAAGATCAAAAGACCAGTTATTCACAAGCAGACAAGCAGTAACCACCTGCCATAGCCTGAGACTGCAGTTGCTTCCACATACAAGCAGAACCATGACCAAGCACAACTGAGGCCACAGACAGCTTTGGGGGAAGAAGTTGTCCAGCTTTTTTCATTTCTATTTTATCTTAAAATAAGAGAATTGCTCCAAATGGAGGTGGTGGCTGTTTCTACTGACAGCTGGAGGTTGGCTGGGGTCACTGTGGAATCCAAGACCATTTCAAAGCAATAGGCAGCATAAATAATCTTGGGACTCTGGCTGAACCCAGAAGCTCATTCATCCTTTGGCAATGACTGCCAATAGAGCTTACAGGCAGTAGGGACACAGAGAAAGCAATACAGGGAAAATTATAAAATATCCAAATATGCTACAGAATTACCCAGAGTATGTGAATTATATTGATCTTGATGTCATAAAGTTCTAACAGCTGCTTCACATGTCACAGTGACAGCTAGGAATTCAAGCAGACACACTCACAGCAATACTTTTATTACACGTTTTATGATTTTGGCCTAAGGGGAAAAGGATCTTGAGTGTAATTTCAGAACTATGGTGTACATATAACATGAAGTTGGCTTTGTGACATCTTCTGACACTGTTGTGTCATCTTTCTACTGAGAAAGGGGGAAACTCCCTCCAGAAATCACAGCAGTCACACAAAGAAGGATGAGTTAAGATGAAGGTGTGCAGCGGTGGGGGTGTGTTGCAGTCAAAAGTGGTTCTTACAGAGTGAAGATGGGCCATTGCAGGAGTTAGAGATCAGAACTTTCTACACATGGAGAAATTAAAGACACACCATTTTCTACTGTGGTTGACACATGAGATTTTCCAATGATTTAATGTTCCATTTTCCATAGGGTCTGAAACAGATAAAGACAAAAATTCTGACCTAGATTTATGATATGCCAAGTGTGAGGTTTGCAATACTGGATTTAGAGATTTCTCCACTAAGCTATTCTCACTTTCTTTATGACCCTGCTTCATGTAAGAACATGGAAGTTGTTGTTATGGTTTATTTCCAACAATCCTTTTTTCTCTGGACATTTGCAGTTCTGATTAAACAACATTCTTATAAAATGTCTCATCTTGTACTGGTTTTGCTTCAAAGACTCATAGCTTAACAAATTTAAAATGTTTGCCACAAATTTATTTGTTCACAAGGCTGGTGGAAAGAGGCACGTTTGAGGAAAGAAAGTAGCAGTTGGTAGTCTGGTTTCTATTTTCTGCCAAAAATTGCAGAAACAGAAGTATTTGAGTCTTCAGGTTCTGAAGAGGATTCCTAAAAAGAAAACAAAAGTTTCCATAGTGGGAAAGAGAGAGATTTTTGTGATTAGGTCTACGTGATTCATCAGTTCAGTTGTGTGTTAAATGAATCAACAGCCTGCAGTTCAGTGCCTGCGCTATTGATTATACAGAGTAACAGGGGAGGCTGATCTAAACAAAGGACCAACATGGTAATATAAAACATATGTAGAGAAAGTTGGAGCAGTGCACATGGGCAGTGTGTAGTAGCAAAAGGAAAGGTCACTGAGAAGAGGAAACCATTGATTTCACAGAAAGCTAAGCTATTATAATGCAGCAGACTGAGTATACACACCAAATCATGTCCAGAAGTTGGGTTCACACAGCACTCACAGGCCAATCCACCCTGCGTAGAGCACAGACACTCCCGAGCTGAGGGGCAGCCCCTCACACACGTGGCCAACATGCCGGCAGGGACGAGCTGTCTGCTTGCACGGAGTAGATGAGCAAGAGCATCTCTGAACCCAGTGTCTGCCTGAATCGCCACTGTGTTATCCAGATTACTCTTCCTTTCATTTGGGATACTTTTTTTTCTCTTTTCCCTTTTTGCTAAGATGAAAAAGCCTCTTCCCATTCCGATCCTTTGGATATACCAGCCCAGTAACATAAGAGTTGTTTGGGTGAAATGCCTGCTGATCACAGCTAAGTTAAACACATGGAAGAATTTCAGTGCAAGAAGGTACCTCATTCTGGGCTGGGTTGTCCTAAATAAGGGAAGACATGGTCTAGAAGATGGTACCTTCACTGAAATTCTAAGAAACAAAGTTCTGTTCTCTAAGAAAAAGATTATTTTTAAGAAAACCTTTCATTTAAAATTTACCTCTCAACAAATGATGGCCACCCTGCAGGAAAATCAGAAAAAAAAAATCAAGCAGGGAGAAGGACAAGAAAACAAAGACCCCCTCTGTTTCCCATCTCTGACTGTTTTTGAACTTTTTCAGTTGTAAACCAGATATTTTTTTTTATTCTAATCTTTGTCAGTTGGAACAGAGCTGTTGAACGATGTGCAAGTGTGTTGCTTTCTGAGGGGCAGTAACATTTCCACACGGAAACAAAATGGTTTCAGCACAACCTGTTCAAGGGAATCAACACCTGTATTTACAAAATATTTCATTTTATTTAAAATCTTTCTTTTTTTTGATAAAAAGCTCTTATTTTCTTTTAAAAGGTCACCCAACACAGTTTTCTAACCAGTTCTATCTACAGAAGTTGTTTTAAAGCATTATTTCACAAGAGTACTAGTCTTTCTAGGGCTCATTGGTGTGGCATTTCTTTATCCAAAGCTATTACTCTCATCCCAAGCTTTCTGCCTCAGCTATCAAGCTGATCAGCTTATTTGTAGCTGCCTTGTTTCATACTTGAATGCCTCATTTACACCAATAAACACATGTGAGAGCCATTTGTGTCGGTCCACATCATACTCTGCTCATTGCAAAAGAACGGAGGACAATTTCATTTTATGTTGCACAAGTTAACTGTGTCACAGTGGCTGCTGTGCCTGCTCAAATGAATGCAGCTTGTATTATTTAAAGCCCTACGTGCTCTCAGTCGCTGCTTGACTGGAAGGACCAGTCAGGGCTTCCTGTTAATGCTGTTTTGCTCCGAATATTTTGGTCCTTTCTGCAAGAGACCAGATACAGATCAAATACAGAGGATTCTCCTACAGAGTGGAGAAAAGGCCAGGAATTGCCATGAAGTCACTCTTCTGTCATGATGTGGGTGGGAAACAGACTGTGGGTACTTTCTCTACAGTTATAAAAAGTTGGAAGCACAAAATGTAAAGAAAGATATAAATGGAGCTGTTCACACGACACCAGCAGTCAGCCTTTAGAGTAGGTGCCAAATTCTCAGTGCAGGAAAAATATCAGTCTCTATGAAGAGTAACTGCCCTAGCCTAAGACTGGATGCTCCTTGGTGAAATCCATGGCAATGCTCTGGTGACATAAAACTGGGCCAGAGCGGTCAAGGCACATGCTCTTTTTGACTAGAAATCAGTAGAGGACCTGAGAGGTTCTGTATCAGATCTCTGAATGAATCAGCATACATCTGCAGGCCACACAGAAGGCTTAGCTTTAAAGATTTTAATTTCTAGCCATATTGGAGAGAATCAGCTATTGGCTAGAATCAGCTCCTTCACAGAGTAGGAAGAATGTGGAATTAGATATAACTCACTTAAAAATAGCTGCTTTCCATACTCTCGATCAATATCTTTTTTCACTGGTGAAAAACATTATTCCTCAAGCAAGGCAGGGATTGTAAACTTTGCTTAATTTGGCTCCTGCATAAGGTCATGCCACAACTCATTAAATTCTCTCTGCACTCTTACACGTGCAAGCCCTCAAGCCTTCCTGTGCACCAGGGGTAGAGGACACTACCCTGCAGCCTGAACGAGATTCACACACGAGACCTTCTTGGGTTGCCCCTCGGCACAGGAAGCCACATTAAAATTGCCTCCCAGTCAGAAGAAGATCGCAAGAAACACCTAAGATTTATTGTTTTTTTCTGAGGGGTAAAGGAGGACTAATATCAATCTGCCCAGCTGCAGCACATACTTTCTAAGATGTCTCAATCAAAATCAATCTCCCTTCACAGCAGATCTGCCTGGTAACTTTCTCAGAAATGCAGTTCTAGAGTTCTCAACTCCAGAATCTATCACACCAAGTTTACTGCCTGTAAAAAGACTTATTTATAAAGGAAAGTAAATGATAGGAAGGCCCTGGACAGATATGCCATTGATTTGGTTTCATTTCTTGGCTGTGACATAGCAGCTTCATTACCAAGCGCATCATTATCCTGTGGAACTCATTTCCAGAAGGTCCTCTAGACTGCAGCCAAAGGCTTGGTGGGAATCAGGAGCCAATTACACGGACAGACAAATAATGAGAACAGTTACATTAAGATTAGCTGGACATTATTTTAAAATACAGGAGAGAGATAAGCTCTTACCTACATTGGTTAGCCAAGCACTAATTAAGAGAAATTGGGATTAAGGATTAATAGTGCACCCTCTCATCATTTTTTCCATTATTATTCACAATAATTTTTCTATGATTTCTTATGACTTATGACTTCTTTTCATACTGGAAGCAAGAAAAGGACCAGAAAGACTAGATATCAGAACTTACAAACAAGTTCCCTTTCCTATGCATTTGCACAAAAGTTCCCCACCAATCCCTAGAAGACATGTTGGCTAAGCCACAGTAATGTTGGTGGGCCTTCAGTTCTGCAGATAACTGAAGATAAAAAAACATTATTTTTTAAATTGCTCTAGCTTTGATTCAAAGTCAGGCACATCGATAAGTGCTTTCCTGAAGAAAGGCCCCTGTGCCTCAGTTTCCGTTCTGTATAACAAGCACAGCAGACTTGTCACTTCAGAAAAGCCCTGAGACAAGGACAAATATGTTTGCTCCCAGGGATGAGAGCCTCTTGCCTCACTTACAAGGAAGCACAGAGAATCAGCCAAATGGTCAACCTGATTTTGGAGAAAGGCTCATGGACTGAGCATTAATAAATCCCATCAGCCAGCCTCCCTTCCTTTCAGTAGTAGCCTTTTGCAGGACTTGGGATGCACTGCAGCTCCTCACAGCAATTCTTGGCTGAGGACTACTTCAGTAACCTGCAATAACTCTGCTAAATCAAAGGTCAGTGTTAAGACATGAATCCAGATGCACACAGCAGTGCCATGAACAGCTGACCTTGGCCAGCCTCCTTCTAGTGCTGACGTGGGATGAGATAGTGTCCCCTTGGTTTTACTGACGGTGACCTCAGGTAGCAGAGATGAGCAAGATCTGTCTGGAGTTTGAAAGGAATTGGGGAAGGTACAAGAGCAAAGGGTACCTGCACAGCAGGAAGATAAAGCAGTGATGACATCCAGCTGAGTTGAGCGTTCACATCATGCCTGAGAGGGATCTGAATCAAACCACCGAGTCCAATACACTGCTTATTCTTGTAGAGCATCTGCCCCGAGATCTGTACGCTGCAAATACACACTCTGAAAAGGCTGAATCAAAATGTCTGAGTTTCCCATGTTATGGGGTGGCCAGAGAGAAATGCCAGACTCTAATTGTGAGCCTGATCCTCCTCCTCAGATTAGATCCCCTTAGGGATTTCCCTTAAGGAAATTCAGAGGTTCAGCTTGGTGGCTTATCCCAGCATCTGTACTTTGTGCAGTGGCCCAGAAACCACAGCAAGCCCAGCTTCCCCTGGCACTGCAGTTAACTCTGGAAAGCAACCAAAAATCACCACAATTTAAAACCAAAAAGGGCCTACTGCTAGTCCCACAAAGCTTCATTTTGCACCAAGCCCAGAGCAGCGACATTAGTGAAGCTCTGCCTGATTTGTAGTCTGTAAGTGAGAACAGAAGCCGGCTGTCTGCGTAGAGAAGTTAAATCCCTTTAATTATTAAAACATATCCTATTGCTGTCGAAAATCCCATTGCTATTGGAAAAAACACACTTGTAATAAATTCACGCTATATATCAAAGGCCACTTTCTGTAAATAAAGCATTTCTTTTTTTTCTCTTTTCTAGAAAAGATTTGGCCGAGGGGCTAAATTAATATTTCATCTGTTATCTCTGAAACATTTCAGAGCGGCAGATTTATCTTCTGTTTACATTTTTCCTCTTAATATAGCAATGAATTATCTTAGTTGATAAGAGGAAAAGATTTAATATAAATGGTTGAAGGATGCTGCTCTGAAGTCAGTGGGAAATTCGGCTGGGCAGGAAAGGCAGTGTTGAAATGGAGGGTATTAAAATCTGAGAAGCATTCCTGTAGGCTCAAATGCATTTCACAGAGCACAGCACCTATGTGATCCTGCTTCATTCTTGCTCTCAGAGATGCATAACTGAAGCTTGATTCCCAACATGGGCAGTGTTTTGCTCTGAAACTGCAGCTATGCACACACTTTTTTTTTTTTCCTTATTTACCATAGATATCAAGGCCAGATATTTGCTCTTACAGTGGCCCAAACCTGCCTCGGGTTTCAGTTGCACTGGCACAGGAGGCAGCCGGTGCTTCTCTGCTGCCCTCTCGCCTGGTTGCATGGACAATGTTTCTGGCCCACAGGCCAGCATCAGCCCAGCTGCCCCAGAGCAGAGCCCAGCCACAGGGCATCAGCCAGCAGCACCACCTCACTCCAGCACTCACAAGCTGGGCTCCCAAGGCGGGCATAGGAAAGGACAGTATTTCCCTCCTGGCAAATGGATCCATACAGCATGGGCTCTCTGTGTGGCAATAACCCAGGCACTGCTAAGAGTTCAATGCATGTAAATGGGAGATGCTCAAATTAAGGGCCAGGAAACTGGAAACAGCCTTGATTGATAGACTAATTGCAGGTTGCAGCCTCTCCCAGTTGGAAAGGCCACAGAAGACCCCTGGAAGAAAATGAGCCCCCACACACTTAGGGAACTAGTGCTTACAGACTAGCAAGACAGCAAGTCCTGGGGCCCGCCATTCCTGCTGTCACTCCTTGGCTGTATTAAAGATGAGGGGAGCATCTGTCTGTCCCACTCTGTGTACTCGGTGCAAGTTACTAGCTGAAGCCACGGTAGGGAAGTCTGAAATGCTTCTTTCCTATAGCTATCTCCCCTTCAGTTTCTCATGCGCTTAGGACAGGCTCCCCGCCCGTTCTGTCGAGCCAGTTCAGCACCCCAGCAAGGTGGTAAGGGCATCCTGCCAGATGCTGGACCTGAGAGCACCCCCATCTTGCCCCGAGATCACCCAGGGAAAGAGGCCGCATTTATCACCGCTCCATCGGCCTCTTCCAGACACTTTTGCCATTAAGATGTCAAAACAGGTTTCCCCCTGGAAATCCAACAGCCCTGCAGACTTACCCTTACAGGCAGCCGTCCCAGTTGGACATCTGTTCCCTTTCAACCTCACACGTGCACTTAAAATGTCAGTACTGTCCACTTCTTTGGAGGCTTAGGCTCCTATTAAAGGTGCCTTCAGCAAGATTCATTGTTATCTTCTGGTGTTGATCTGATTTATGGATTGGTCTGTGTTAATTAAGGTCATAAAACTGGCAGCAGAAAAGAGCTTCCAGCACTGTGATGCTGTTTAATGTTGGATTACTTTCCAGCCCCTGTGCTACTTTGCAGGGGATAGGACATGGCACAGCTGAAGTTCTGTGATCGGAAATGAAACTTCACGGGGATGAGCCCTTGCTCCTCTCTGAGCCTCAGGGGAGGCAGTCACTGGGAAAGTGAAGCCATCTCCGATTCACAGACACCAACGAATTCATCAGCCAAATGGTTCTTACTCCAACTCGCTCTGCGTCTACAGCCTCATCTGAGGTTGGAGCCCTGTTATGCTGGACACTCTATAAATATCTTGTAAAAACAACACCTACCTCACAGAGTTTACAGTCTGAGTTTGAAGTTTATGTTTTGTTTTTGTTTTGTTAAAGAAAAACTTCAAAGCTCAGAGATTTTTATCAAGATAAAAATTACAAATGAGATTCATATCTGATACAGTAGCAGACACATCAAGGATATGACATGTGTTACCCATTAAATAAGCAGATAAATGCACACAAAACCAGTGCTACATATTTCTATTGGCAATCTGCTATACTAAGTTACACTCTTTTGCTACAATTTGTGATTTATTACACTTTCACTAAAGTACCTTACCTTATTTTAAATCCTGCTTGTACTCTTTGGTAGTGCAGGTTGACTTTTGGCATATGAAGCTGCTTTCTCCAGAAAGAGTGATTTCCTTCTCTATTTCACTTTCCACTTTCTAGCCAACTTCATCACAAGATTCCTATGACCTGGCTTAGAAACTTGCTCATGTGGCCACATTAGCCACCTGGGACTTTGTAAGCATGTTCTTATTACACTTGTTTTAACATCAGACTTTGTCACTGTAGACTCCACTGGCAGTCACAGCAAAAATGTGTGCTTGATCTAAGTATCCTGCAATCATATGTATATATCCAGTACAAGATAAAAGTATTTTATATCCCAATATAAAATATGAAAAAGTGCTAAGTATTTCTAATTGTAATTTGTGAAAATTCAAATTAAGAAAATGCAACTGCAGCATGTGACTGGGCTCAGTTCTTCAGTGATCTCTAACTAGGTTGAGAATCACGTTAAGTCTTTATTTAAAGAATGCACATCTTTCAAAAAATGCTGCAAGTTATAGATGGGTTGAAGGAATTTCTGAATGAATTTATGTGACCTTTGTTATGCATGAGGTCAGACCAATTATCATAATAGTCCCTTCTGGTCATGAGCTATGAATCTGCTAATTTTAGCTCAATCTGCTCTTTCTCTGAGGACTAAGCTAAGTGGAGTGGTATCACATTTTACACGTTAGGACTAACGGCACATGCACAATCACCACGACTGAGCTCATGTGCACTGCTGTATTATCATACACTAACTTCTGTGTAGAGTTGAACTTTTACATAGCTATTTTTTAAGTCACATTCTCTTTATTTAATCAGCAATTAGTAGCAATATCTCAGATGATTAAAATAAGACTGAGGCATCTTTTCAGCCCCATCCTCCAAAAATTAGGATATTTAAAAATAATTAAATATTTACCTTCATTCTGGCATGAATGCCCAGGTTCTTGTTTCAGAGTTTCTCTTCCACTCTATAGGGCTTAGGTATGTTTTCTAAGCGGAGCTGAAGTTCTCTCAGTCACTCAAGTCCCAGAGTGCTTTAAAAGGAGTAAACAGATACAGCGAGACTTAGCAGTGATGCAAAAAAAAAANTCCAGGGTGCTTTAAAAGGAGTAAACAGACACAGTGAGACTTAGCAGTGATGCAAAAAAAAACGTAGGTTATCACAAGATAGATTGAACAACTTTGCAAGTAAAGCACACTAATATATTTCATGACAGCAAGGCTTCTCTGCAGCCATATAAAAGCCACAAACTTCATTTCCAGACCCAGCTGTTTGTATGATACAATGTTGAAAAGGTCCCTTTTCAGCACAAATAATCCACCCAGTTAATGGCAAGTTGCCTTTTCCATTTCAGGCTCATTAAGGTGAAATCAAAACATTTTGTCTTGGCCAGATGAACAAAAGGGTCCAACTCCAAGATGGTTTAATATTCCTCTGCCTTTGGGCTTGGTGTCTCCCTCCTGCTGCTCTACAAAGCAGGGTGCAGCACATCTGAACACTTTGCATATTGTATCTCTCATCCATTTACGATTTTTGACTCCCTATTTTTCCTAGCAGATTTCTTTTTTTTTTTAGCACGGGAGGCAGGAAACAAGGTAGCTATTTGGTCTTTTTCTCACAATTTGGAATGAAAACTAACACTGATATATGAGGATTTTACTTGAGACAAAATATCCCATTTTTACTAAGCCTCTATTTAAGATGTTAAACTTGGATAGGAAAAAGCTTGGGTGAAAGCAGAGTGGAGGTTTTTANGCATATTGTCTCTCTCATCCATTTAGGATTTTTGACTCCCTATTTGTCCTAGCAGATTTCTTTTTTTTTTTTTTTTTTTTTTTTTTTAGCATGGAGGGGAGGAAACAAGGTAGCTATTTGGTCTTTTTCTCACAATTTGGAATGAAAACTAACACTGATATATGAGGATTTTACTTGAGACAAAATATCCCATTTTTACTAAGCCTCTATTTAAGATGTTAAACTTGGATAGGAAAAAGCTTGGGTGAAAGCAGAGTGGAGGTTTTTAACCCAGAAAAAATTACATAATGTTTAGTTGTGATCAGTTCCCCTGGCCACTCTTCCCTAGAGCATGCAGACAGTTGTGCAGGTAATACAGGAAAGGGCAAGGGAAGGCACCCTGGGGGTGAAACAAGTAGCATGAGCCAGGACAACTTCCTCAAGCACTCGTGAAACTCAGCATCAGAGAAGGAAGGTCAAAATGGGGTTTATAACCCTATGCAGAGACATGATGCAGAGACAATCTGGTCTCTGTAATATTCTTATTATCCTAAGCAAACAGAGGACAAGAATGGCATGTACCACAGGATTGTTCTGTTGCGTTTGTATAAGAATCATATTTTAATTCACTTTCACCAGTGCCTTTAAGTCAATACTCTTTCATGGCCACATTCTCATGTGAAATCTATATCCTGGCTATTTTAATCAAAACTGCCCCAGGTCAGGCACCTGTAAAGCTGAACTACAGTGGGAAAGACTGGCAGTTCTGCATTAACAGGCAAGAGAAAATTCAGTCATGGTTTTCCTCTTGTACCTTTAGGAAGCAGAAAGGAATATTGCCTGGAATCACAAATGCTCCTAGCGTTACAAAATTTTTCATGAACCTCCTTCCCTCACCCTTCTCCATACTCAGCTGTAGGGAGGCAACTGAGGGAGACAGACTTTAGGGTGAGTTGGGCATAAAACATATTCATGTTAAATCTGTCTACAAGTAAACAGTTTTGTAGATTTAATCAGTTTTTAAAGACTTAAGCTCCAGATTCTTTGCCTTTCCCAGACTTCAGTCTCCAAGATTTGTCTAGTTAAATTCCTGTGGCTTAGTCCTGAAAGCTACAATAGGGCAGGGATTTGGGAGTAGGAAGGAAGAGTCTGGTCATCTGTAGTTTATGCCAATACAGAACTATTGGAAGTGTCATCAACACTCAGTAAGAACCTACCTTTATCTCCAAAAAACACAGTCTGTGCCTTGACTATGTCCATGATGCAGTTCATGATGCAAAACACATCGTGGATCTTAACCACCTTCCTCCCAAACACCTCTTAGCAGATGCTCTCATCGCAGAAGGTGTTTTGCCACATACAAGGAACCCTACTCAGGCCCCCTTATTCCACTGCAGCACCTGTGGCGGGAGAGGGACAATTTGCTCACAAGCCACAGAAGATGGGTTGGGATGGCCGTCTGGATCACCCTTCCCAACTTCTGCACCCCTTCATGCTCTCAGAGGTTGCTGCCCCTGCAGCAGGGATGGCTTAACTGGACATGAAACTGTTCCTGGACTAAAAAATTTACAGAATAAAAGGAGTTTCCAGACATTCTGGAAGCTGCCTTCAACACAGCAATGAGACAAGCAGCCAAGGACAGTGAGGACAGTGTCCCAGCTGAGCCCATGGGGCTTATGATCCAACAGATCCTATCTCCTGAGCTCGGAGGCAAGGGGCCTCCTGGGCTTAGCAGTGCAGAGCGGGAAGCGGAGCAGGCACTAGCAGATGAGGCCTAGAAAGAGGGATTCAGGGAGGTGCCAGGGACACCTCCTGCTCCTGGCTTTCCCGCTCTGCAGGAGGTGGCAGCATGGGAGAGACACACTGTTGCTCTGCCCAGCTCTGCTGCAGCTTGGATGGTGTCTTTTCTCGTAACCAGCTTCTAGGAGTCTCTAAGCAACTCTGCTGTCATTTACATCAGATGTACCAAATTTCTGGATATGCTGAAGAATTTACAGATCTTAAGACTTAAAAAATCCATCAGTCTTAACTCAAACATGATTGCCGTATATTACATACAATGAAGTCCTATTATTTTCCCCGTGTTAAGTGTGTATTTCTTTAAATCCTTGACTATTTTTTTCCAGGCCCCTCTCCGGCTTGCCCCCATAACTGTGTGTGTAGTAACACGTTGTTAACATGCAAGAGCATGTGCTAGGGTTTGGCCATGATTATTTCACCAGTTCTTCTGTGGTCTGGTCTTCTTACTGAGACAAAAATAACTTGCCAGATTTCATTAAAATTACGTATGAATAATTTTTTCCAGGGGCCTCCACAAATTACAAATCACATACACAGCATTCAGTTTTGCAGCCCATAATCACATTAGTAATGCAACTGAAGTGAACAGAACTAACTCCTTGGGTGAGTAAGAGTAACTCACAGTAAAAAGTATTTCAGATTTGGTTACAGCCTAGGTTGAAATCATTCCAAGGGGAAAGTTTCATATACCCTAGTCTTGTTCATGATTCTGGGACAAAGCTCAAAGGGAGAAGTTCATCCTTTCAAAAAGTGATGCCAGCTGCATATCAGATGAGTGTGGCCTTTCTATTTAAAGATACATTGAGTGGGTCTAACGACTTAATTCCGTTGATGCTATGGTTACAGTCCTAAAATGAAAGACTGTTTTTGCAGCTGACATTAGAAATGAAATAAAATGCCGACTGGTAAGGAAGAGTCTCTTAAGCCATATTGGCTTGGGTGCAAGAATATATCCCTGAAAAGTAATTGGAGGCTTTTATGTTGAACATAAGAGGACAGAGCAGGTTCTGGTACCAAACACTATTTAACATAGTTCAGGCCTTGCCTGGCATGTTCAAAGTTGTAAGGACAGCTTGTTTGCATCGGCCCTTTTCAATAGTGGGTCCTGAGTACAAAGCTACAAGCAGTAGCTTGTTATTGTATTTCCTGAGGAAGGCTTGCAAGTAGGTGACAAGGTAATTCAAAACAGTATTAAACTTGAAGAGAGTATAGAATTAAACTGTAAATCCTTTAAAGTGTGATTTCTGACAGGAGATAAAGGAGTTAAGTACTAGAGCCACCCAAGCAGTTACTCTTTTGGGAGTTAGCATCTAGCTCCCTTGAGATCCTTTTGTTCACAGACAATGCTAACATAACTAACAGGCGTCAGGGCTATTATCAGGGACTGAATAGATGCCCAAATGCAAACCACAAGGTTGCACATGGAGTTGAGCCGCAGAGCTGGTCACACAGTGAACGCCTGCACCCCACACATCCACAACACTCTGAGCTGAAAGGCCCTCGGGAGTCACGAGAGGCTCCGCACTGCACACAGACGCCTCATCTTTGGTCTTGGTCTCAGTTCTCTTGGACCATTTGCTCTCTGAAGGAGGGACTCACTGCTCGGTCTCTCTCAAGTTCAAACCAGACCCCGCAAAAGTCTGCGCCCTTGGAGCACGAATTGCAAGTCCCAGTTGTGTTTTGTCCTTCCTTGGTGCTCTGACATCCTAACACCTTACAGAGGGTACCCAACTTTCAGAACCAAGGGCTTTCCCCACAGAAGATGTGGCCTGAATGGCCAGGTGGGGCTTCCAAAAAAAATCTAGTACAGGGAATGTCCTTCTTCCACTCCCCAAAGTCCTCCACACTACAGCTACCTCCAGCAAAGCCAGTTAACCAGCTAACAATAAGTAAAAGTTCACTTCCTATGAAGGATCTTTTAAAACCTTCTGGGACTGCAGTACAGATCAGAACAATATAAGTCTTTTGGATTGCAAGAGCAGGAAACAATGAAACAATGTTCAATTTTTATTATTTTTTTTAATAAAATGAATTCCATATTGTAATGCAGTATTTCTATAAAGCTGTACTCTTCAGGCACTCGTGGCCCTTAGCACACCCTCTTCACCTTCCCTGGGGCCATCTGACATTTTTAACATCAGCAAATTTGAACGTGATTTATTCAGTTTCTTAAATATAGCCCTTACCTAGTTATAAAATACTGCCCCAATTCTTTTATATACAATAACCATTGTGTTTATGATGACTTAAGCCATGCATATTATTTTTTAAAAGAATTATATTTACATGGAATGTTTAAGAAAAGAATTTTCCAGATTCCGGAAGTAGAGCTTCCTTTAGAACAGGAAGGAAATCATTAATTTTTACCTTAAATCGCACCAAGTGTAATGGTTTACTACCCATCAGGAAAACAGCGAGGAGAGGGTTTCTTTTTAACTTGATGAAGTAGGTGTTTATATTAAGAGGTTGCTCTGAATCTCTGGTGCCAACAGAAAATGAATAATAAGGTTCAGATCTTACTTCAAGCTCAAAACATTTTAGAGATGAAGTCAATGATATTTTACAATGGGAATTGAGGCACTGCTAAAAGCAGTGATTTGCTCAAAGCCATCTGAAAAGCCAGTGGTAAAGCCAAATATTGATTTGAGATTTGAGGAGACTGCCTGTAACTCAGAATACGACAGCAGTTTGGAGAGTCCTATATAGAAATTAAGAGGTGTAAAGAATAAAAAAGATCTCTGGGCTTGCTGCAGCACAACCACCGTGTATGCATACTCATTCATATCTTCCAAGTGATCCCACTTCTGGAAACGTTCTATATGGATGTGTAGGGGATCCAGTGAGAGAGATTTAAAAGCGAATATTTTCCCAAAGCATTCCTGAATCACTATTTCTTATAAAACTGAACTGCCCCAACTGCAACTCAAACCGAGAGCAAACTCCCCTTCCTCTTCAGCCCTACAGGATCCAGCTCACCAGTAGGATCTTTGTGCTGCTGCAAACACCTTTCAGCCAGCAAGGTCTTAAACACTTGTGCTATGAGTGATCTTGTGACACACGTAAGTAAACATGATGCCAGCACTGATATCCTGGCCATGCAATGATTAGGAAAGTGTTGTTTAGTCCCATATTCCTGCTGCTGATTTAGTTCCCTTCATATGCTGCTTTGCTGCACAACTTCAGTGCTTAACAGGCTGCCCTGCTGCAAATTTGCTGACCTGGATCCTTTGTATTTCTAACACCTGTGATTCAGTGAGGAATAGACCCTTCACCTTCCATAAGAAACAGACCTAATTTGTACGTCTGTTACGCTTAGTATTAGGCTTCTTATCCTCTTGGAAGTGTTGTCATCTCAAAGAGACCAGACACGTACAGCATCTGCTCCTCAAAGGATCAGGGCTGCAGATTCTCCTTCAGTGACTCAGAGCGATCTCAAGCAACTCAGGCTGAAACTCTCCAGAACACGAGGGGCAGACATACCAGCGTATGACTGGACATTGATTCAGAGGATATGTCTGACCTCACTGCCACAACTGGGGAAAAAAAAGGAGAAGGGGAAAACAGAACTGGAATGAAGTCAAGCTCATTAATATCTTTCTGCCTGAAGAATGAGCCTAGAGACCAGAGGCAAATAAAGTCAAATGTTCATTAAAATAAGGGGTATAACAGCCACCAGACACAGCTGAAGTCACTGAGCAATATTTGCCTTCTTTCCCCCTTCCAAAGAAGTCTTGTCTAAGCAAAATCTTATGTGGAGATGCTAATCTGTATTCATAGTCCTCTGTGCTGAGGCAGAATGGAGCAAGCTGCCAGACACCAAGGGGAGGCAGCTGAGAACAAGCTGCTCTGGGCCTCGGGGATGTCACCACTGCTGTGGTACAGAGCCGCGCGCTGACTGCGAGCAGCACAAGCTGCGCTTGCACACAGCCACCTCTGGGCTCCCTGGGGTTTGCAGAGATGGTGGAGCATCCTCTCATGTGCACAGAATGCCTGGAAGCTCTGAACCCTGCACTTCTTCCCAGTCTGGATGAGGAGGTACTTGAGCATGGGGAGGGCTCAAATGAGCAATCCTTTTAAATGCTGCTCTCCTATGTCTTGTGACAAAGCCAAGAAGCCCCTATCTGTCCTGCTGTCTGGATCTGACTTGTGAAACCAAGGTGAAAAACCTCTGTGCTTTCACTGACAGGTCCTTGAGAAACCACTGAGATGCATTTTCATACACACTTTTCTCACAAAGCTGGTAGGAAAGTCTCCATCTAGTGGTTTGGCCAAGGAATACGCCTGCAAGCTTCATGTTCCAGCTCTCCCATCTATTCAGAGCACATCCACTTTGCTCCATGTGCTCTGGCTTCTCCAGCTGCACACTGATATAAGAACATTTCCCAAACTTGCAGGGGGTCCTGCTAATGTCAGAGAAAAGCCTGGGGATTCTTGGCTGGACACTCGGCTGCGAGCTCAAGTCCAGATTCCACCCACTCAGCTTAGCCAGAGCAGGAGGGGATCAAACTGTCATCTCAACATCTGTTTTGCATACAGTAAAAGTGATGCTACAGTGTGACACATGCACACACATCCAAGTGCTTATAAATATCAAGCCTTGGTGACATCGCGGCTGTACCACAGAGTGGACATGTGAGTGAGGGAAAAATCTGCTGTCCAATAACCTCTCAACTACTGTGGCCCTCCTTAACACCCTGCACAAGTAATGCCAATTTATCTCCTGAGTGTTCGCTAGAGACAGGGCAGTGCTGCTAATCCCCTTTTACAGAGTGGGAAACAAAGGCCAAGAGCAGTCCAAATGAGAGAACCCGAGCGAAGTCAGAGGCAGAGCATGGAGGTCCTTGTGGTTCAGCCTAGCCCTTGTGCTGACTCCACTGCTGACAATCCTGGAGCCTGGCAGAGGGGTCCAGAGCAAAGCTGCAGCCCAGTATAACACAGCCTAATTCCCCAAGCTTTGTGGAAAGTACTATCTCAGCCAGGGAACACGCTCAAATATCTCAACAGGAGAGCTTTGTGTTGTCACCAAGTATGCTGATAAATTGCCTGCTAGAAGGTAGATCTCATGCTGCAGGGGAGATGGGAAAAGGCCATAAGGAGAGCTCACGGGAGCACCGGGGAGAGAGCGGCTGGGTCCTCCTGCTGACCAGGCAGAGTGCACTGCCTGCCATGGTGTCTCGGCCTCAAACTAAGCATTTTGAGGGGTAGCCAAAATGGAAGAGCAGAAATGGACAGGGAGATACAGAATATGGCAGGGCCTTCACACAATGTAAACAGACACATTTAGCATGGAAAAAGGAACTCTAATGCAGTGGACCTCTGCATTTCCCTCTAGACGCAGGGTATTAAAAATAATCCCAGCTGAACTTTACCCACCTCTCTCACAGCATCCTCCAGCCGCTTCAAAAATAAACAGCTCTGGGTGGAGCTGCAGCCACATATGGTCACGGGCTCTGCCTTAACCCAGCCTGAGCGCAGAGAGGGCAGAGCCTCCTGTTGTGGTCTCCCTGGGGGGTCTGCCACATGCAGCGTTAGTGACTGCAAGGGTAACCACCCCAAGGATGAGCACAGCAAAAGGAAGGGTGAGAGGGAAGGCTCCGAGGCCACGGGCTGTTCCTCACTTGTCCTGCAGCTTCCCAAAGCTCATGGACACGTTTAGGTCTCACCCCGGTACAGCACGGCCTGCCCGACGGGTTACAAGCTGCCAGACAGGGCACTCACCACAAGTGGTGGACTTCAGCCCAACTTGCATAAATCTCAGTGCATAAATCCCACAGCCTGTCCTCGCCCCACACAAAGGTTTTGCTGGGGAGCTGCAACATAGCGACTTCTATTGAGTATGAGGGCCTGCAGCGGCCAGGCCCAAGGAGGGGTTCAAGCTCACCAGGGCACCCAGGGGCTCTCAGAGATCATGTCTGACCACAGTCGACTCAGGCCCTGCGTCTCCACAGCTGGTCTGGCAGCACGTCCAGGCTGAGTCTCATGCTGCGTGGGAGTCAGGGAACACAAAAAGGCGGGAGGCTGCAGCATTGGGTGTGAAATAGTGAAATAGTGCCTGACTGGATCTGCAGTGTTAAGCAGCTCGTGCTGCAGTCTCTACATCTTTAAATTATCTGAGGATATTCAAGCAGACAAAATTTCCTTCATCGGTCTTCACAGTTCTTCCAACAACAGAAAGCTTTTACTTTTGAATAAACTTCCTCCCAGACATTGAACGATCTAAATAACTTGGCAGATGATAAATTAGCCTATCCCAGCTCAGAATGCTGCCCTCAATCTCTTGTCTTCCTGCTCCTCTTTCAATCTTTCTCTCATCTTAAAAAGGTCATGGAGATCAGGAGATATGCCTGAGGACTGGAAGAAAGCAAATATCACTCCAGTCTTAAAAGGGGTGAGAAGAAGGACACAGGGAACTACAGGCCAGTCAACCTCAGTTCGATCCCTGTAAAGGTGCTGGATACCATTTCCAAGCACAAGAAGAACAAGGTGATCAGGATCATGTTATCATGCTTAACCAACCTGGTAGCCTTCCACAATGGAAGGACTGGCTGATCTAGCACAGGCTAGATGAACAGATACTGAGGTGGATAGAAAACTGCCTGAAACTCAAGATGCAAGTTTATTTTCTGAACCTAATAGGCCACTAGGGTAGGACTTTGTGGTTAATGCAGTAATGAGAATGTTTCCTGGGAGGGCACCCAGCCGCACTTCCCAGCTCTGAGTGGTCATGGGAAAGCCCAGCTTTACCTCCACCCTCATATATGACAGAGATGGTGGAGGAAGCAGCAGACTCCCCTGTGCCTTGTACAGAACATGTCTGGCAGTGGGAATATCCAGTCCAGAGGTCTAGAACTAGGTGATATATAGGAGACTATATATATGTTAATTTAGATCAGGTGTCACTACATGCATTTGGACACTAATTCTACTACCAATACAGACCTAGAAGGTGCCAAAAGTGACTGCCTGGATCTTTGAGTAAAGGTCATGAAAGCAACCCAGTGTTGTCAAGAGGCAGAGCTCCATCTGTTGATGTCAGCTGTGATGATGCAGCAAGTTCCAAATCTTTGAATGTGTTAACCTTATTTGAAAGGACAGCAAGGAATAGGTCTAAGACCCAGCAGAAATAATCAAACTGGGTGGGAATTGCAGCTCATTTTGGCTGGACCGCACAATGTACTCAGCAACAAAAGCTTTGTTAGCAATCTCCCCCATATTTCCTGCCATAACATTAATTGTTGGGTATTATTCATACAGAGGAAACAGGTATTTCATAGGAATTCTATTCTAAATGAGCAGTAGCCAGCACTCCCTCACTGGGAACAAACAAAGCCTTTTTGGGAAGCCCCTTTCCAAGGAGCTTGGCCAAAGGATTGTTTTCTGAGCTGCGCTCCAGACCAACTCTGGCTGCTCTAATTCAGGCAAAACATGAACACTCAGCCAAGGTCTCTGCTTTGCTGAAGATTCACTATTTACCTTTCTCAGATTATTTTCAGGTGAATTCCGGTTGCCTTCTCTCCTCTGGTACAACTTTCTCTGTTCCTAGAGAGCAAATTAAACCTATCAATGACCTCAACTGTGCCTACGTCCTGCTCCGACCTGAACCTCTGGGCTGCAGTCTGCAAGGAACCATCATTCAGAGATGCAGCCACATCCTCCCGTCAGCCTGTGTGCCTTGGGTTCACAGCGAGAGACTCTCAGCAGGGGAATTCCCCAAAAGAGGCTGCAGCTGCTGTTGCTTTCGGGCCATCCAAGCCGGGGTGAAGTGAAACAAGGTCAGATGCCCTCCTACTTCCAAAAGAGCTTTCCCCAGCAAGGACATGCTGAGAACTCAGAGTTACAAGACTGATCCAGCACAAGCATGTATAGAAGTACCAGGCCTGGCATTGTTTTCCTTTAGTATTTTTAGAAATATCTTTCTGGCATGAATGAGGAGCCTTTCGGGTAGGACACACAGGGCATGGGAAAAAAACAGGCCTGCACATGACAGCTCTCAGGCAACATCTGCAAAGGTTTGGAGAATGTGATGGAGTGAAAATCTAACACCAGTTAGTCCACAAATGGACAGAAGACCAGCACTGGCAACCAGTTCCTCTGAGTCCAAGGCCTCACAGATCTTCCTGAGCCTGACAGTCCTAGCAGGTGTATTTTCATGTGATAAACTCAAATTTTTATCATACCAGGCTGCATTTCCCACCTTTCCTATATGGATTGTTCATTGTTCTCTTATTCCTAATGGCAGGCAGCTGCTCCATGCCACACAGTGTTCAGTAGAAGTCACAGGTTTCCTGAAAACTGTAGCAGAGACACTGAAACTAAACATATGCTGTACAGTAAGTCATAAAGCATGTGTGAAAAACAGTTGACACATAAGCTGTCATGGAAACCAGTGCTACTAGAGAACACTCTGTCACAGGGCTCCCATTAAAGGCTAAAATGTTGAACTCAAATACTAATCACTAAGGCAGAAGATATTAAATTTACCCTCATGCCCCATTCACTCTTCACAGCAGGTTAGCTGAAAACTGCTGCCATTTCCGCTAGCAGCTCTGGATGGTAGTTAGTAATAATTAAATTACAAGAAATCTTCTCACAGAGAAATAGTTTTCATCTCATGTACCACTTACTGACTAGACACAATTCTTCTCCCAGGAACAAGTCGGTTTAAAACAGACCACAGACATTTCCCAGATTTTGGTTATATGTTACTACTAGATTTTTTCCCAGTTTCCTATAGTGAACTAGATTAGACAGGTCAGGCAAGAAAAAGGGGGACACACTGAAAACCAGACAATTCTCTGTGAATATTAGAGGTGTCTTCCACACCAAAACCCAACCTATGATCATTAGATACCGGCTAGAAGGAAGGAAGTGGCCTAAAAACATTTGCATATATCCATCCTCTTAAACCCACAGCAGGCATGGAAGGTATCTGGGAATCTTGCAGCTGATACAGTCTTCTCTTGTACAGAAAAAGCCCTACCAGCTTTCCCCATTTCCAAGCCTGGAACATTTCTTGCATGACCTCACTGGCTAGGTTTTGGACACAGATATTGAAATGATGGAGAGAGATCAGAATTTATTACTGAGGGCAGCATTCACAGATCAGAGCAATGCTGAGCTATCTGGTGTGGTCTGAATCTAGACCCGAGATTCTATTTATTCCCTCTGCCATTTGCTTCAAAAGATGTTGATATATCCAAGGGCCAGGGCTGTGCATTTAGCAGAGTGTTCTCTCTCTCCAGGCCTGGTCTTTATCTCAGTGACTTCAGAGAGCTTCAGCACTGCACTAGTTCAGTGTATGAGGAAAGCCAGCTTTTTGTGCTGACTCTACAAACACATAACAAGGCTTTTACTGACCTATAAAGGAAGCGTCTAAGCCAGAGTTGTCAAAACCTGGGCACCGCTAAACTTATTTCACCTTATTTTTAATCCACCTAAATATCACAGGTTGGAAAGTTCATCGTATACTCGAATGTTTATAGGGATCTTAGTCTGCTCAGGAGGTTACAGAAACCTTGGAGAATAAAATCCTGATGAAGAAGAATTAGGGCTGGTTAAAAAGTTTCAATGAAGAAAAAGATTGGGTTGGTTTAAGAATTTGTCAAAAAAAATTCTGGACAGAACTTGGATCCTTGGATAAATGAAAATATGTGAGTATAGGAAAAACGCTTGTTTTCCACAGAAAACAAAACGACCACTTAGAGCTCCCCACTGAAAAGAAAGGAATTCTGCCAGATGCTTCCAGATAGCTCTTTCTAGTTTATAGGTGAAAAGTAGATTTTGGAGGGAGAAGCAAGAGGAAGAAGATAAAAGAGATGCAATTACCCCTATACAAGAACAGATTTTAAAGCAGACTAGAGCATGTCACACCACCACCAAGAGAGAGAANGTAGATTTTTTTTGGAGGGAGAAGCAAAAGGAAGAAGATAAAAGAGATGCACTACCCCTATACAAGAACAGATTTTAAAGCAGACTAGAGCATGTCACACCACCACCAAGAGAGAGAAGAGGACCAAAAAAGTAGATGAGACAAGAAAACATAAAGTGCTGCTGGGTACCTGCAGACAGTTCAGGTCTGTTCATGCCAGTGGAGTGGGGCTAACTTACATCAATGAAATTTGTAACCTGAACTCGGACCTCAACTTTAATTTTTCCTGTGATAGACCTCAGAAATGCCAGTTTTATCTCCCTGGGTTGACAAAAGCAGCTTAAAGGCTTTCCCATCACACTCAAAGTGAGAGCTGATAAGGCTCGAAATCCAGAAATTGTTTACTTTACAATTCAAAATCCTTTTCAAGCTGACCCCCTGCCCTGAAAGCCTCACCAACAACTATATTTAGGCAACTAAAGAACCAGAACATCTGGGAATAATAACAGCAATTCCACTTGGAAATGGCATTTATATACCACTGTCTAGAAAGCATCACCATGCTGAGAAAGCTTTGGAAAATCCACTTGGTACATTTCAGACTGGAAAATTACCTGCTAAACAATTTGTGGTCATCAAAGGTGCCGAGTGACAAGCACATGTAGGAATAATCAGGTTATTTAAAAAATCTTAAAACAAAGCTCAGCACAAAAGGATAAACAAAGCTTTAAATCATTCAAAACTTTCTCAAAGCATAATATTTTTCATGATTTTTGAAGTTGTATTTCAACACTGTCCTTCCAACAGTGGAAATACAAAGCCATCAACATCTGACCAATGTCCAGAAAAAGGAAATCAAACTGACATGGGTATTTTCACCTCCCAAGCTGAGCAGCATATGAAAAAACAAACAAGCAGTTTCAGGATCCCATGGACCTTTCTTTTGATTGCTTCTTTTCAAAGGGGTCTGTAAAGCTAGATGGAGCTCTGGGTCAGTATTAGCAGTAGTAGCTGTTTGTCTAGCTTGCTCTTCACCACAGCTTGCCTAGGGCTGTGTATGCTCAATGCATAAGCAAGCAAAGAACTTATCTCAGTTAAAAGTTCTTGTAGATATTCAGAACTGTTGGCCTGGCCCTGATTCATTGAGCAATTGTACAATATTTGGGTAGTGTTGAAAAATAATGAAAATGTCTACCTCAACCAGCCTGGGGAGGATTATTAAAGGGGGATCTAGCTTGACATATCACTAGGTGCTCAGGAATTCAAGCTGGCTACAGATACTAGCTGGGGACCCTGGGACATCCCTGCTGAAGATGTCCTTGCTAGGCTGTCCCGTGCCAGCAATAGGTGGTGAATTGGTATTGCTCATGACTAAAGGCAGTGACTAAGCTCAGAGCAAAGCTCCAAAGTTGCAGGTCATATCTAGACAGTACAGCATATCAGCTGGCTCTCTAACAAAAGGCCACCCTTCCCTGGAGTCCAAAGGCCATATCTGGATGGAGAGCCAGGAGAATCCAGGTAATTTCAGTTTGATGGATCAAGCCTGACAGAGGTATCTGTGCTGTGGTCAGGAGGTGCAGACATTCAAGAATTCATTTACATCTGTAAACTTCAACTGATTATTTAAGAGCTTTTGATGCATCATATAGATATACCCAGGACATAGATTATGACATTCATTTGAGGCCAATAACTTACTGCCTTTGACTGAGATACTCATACAGATTTATCTCTCTGCTCACAGGCACAGCAAGTTCCTAAATTTAGCACCACAGCCTCAACAAAGACAGTAAATGCTGTCAGAGCATTTGTGAAAACCAAGAGTTAGGCATTTGCACGTTAGCCAGTGATCACAGCTGTAAATAAAGGCTGGACTCCTCAGTCCAATAGCACGTCCACATGATCATGGGAATCAGCCTGTAAGCAGCAGTTAAGCTATGATCCGGTGACCATCTGAGCTGTAAGACTCTTACCTTGACTCCTTGTGATCACCACCCAAGGCAATCAGGAGGATTTTTTTTAAAACTCTCACATACAAAGTCCACATCATCAGGACATCTCCAAGTCTTGGTCTTCTCTGATAAATAGCTGCACCCTATTTCTTCCTTAATTGCCCATAAGCACAAGCCTGTGAAGTCTAGGAAAGGAGGTAAAAGACATGCACAGATTACTTTCTAAACAGGAACTTTGCAAGGACTCCAGAAAGCATCTGTAGTGTCATGCTTAAAAAGCTAAGAAAAAGCATAATCACATGGATGGCCCTGGTCGGCTGCAAGGTGCAGAGCCTGCCGAGGAAGGGCAGTCACATGTTACTTGGATGGTGGACTTAGGTCCACTCAGCCACCCCTGCTCTCACTATTACATCTCACTTCTTCAGCTCCCTTTCTTTAGGGACTGGGCGGCATCTACTTGCTTTTTACATGCTTGGCAAGTGCTGAGGTCGGACTGAATCCCCACCACCTCTCTGATTTCAACTCTAAGCTCATTTAAAAAACCCAAAGCTGTATCGTGTAGCATACATTAATTTGAAAATTCTCTTTTTGAAGGACAAAAGGTGAAATAAAACAGGGAAGTAGGACAGGGAAAGGCAAAGGAAATTGCTTTTCTGGAACTCATTTTATTAATTTTGGTACTGTCTCTTTTTCAGCTGGCCAAATAATTGTCATGGCTGTTTCAAACCTTGCAAAAGAGTTTGTGGAGACTCGAATGATATGCACTTGTCACAACCCAGCCAGTCAACTTAACGTTCCCAAACACGGGACTTGGAGCCAGCAGCCAATTGATGACTCCACTAACAAAACTAATAATTAGAATTACACAGAGTGACAGCTATGAAAAATAAGCAGCAACGAAGATTAAAGACTCCAAAGACCTCCAACCAAAGGGAGCCAAAGTTCATGTATTCAGTCTAAAACGACCACTTAGAGCTCCCCTGTGGTCTTTCAGCAACTTCATTTAGTCTCTCCCTCCAACAAGTAATTTTTAAATTAAAAGGAAAAAAAAGAAAGAAAAAAAAAAAAGAAAACCCAAACACTACGGTGCATTTGTTCAATACTCAGTTTTGGTTGATTACAGCTCTCTAGCTTCCAGCAAATCTTGTAAAGCTTTAAAAGCCAGACAGCTGTTATTGGATCCACGAACTCTTTGGCAGTTGTTTCTGACTCCACTCGCACTGCAGTAAAGCTCACCACTTCCCATCACAGTTAGCTAGGAAGATGGGAATCCTCTGACCTCAGTAGGAAAGGACCATCCATAGTCATGGCACACGTCCAGAGGAGAAGGGAGCTCTGCAACGGAGCTCTACATAAGAGGAGCTATTCATGCTCCTACCCCCAGCACCACCAAAAATGTAAGAGGACAATTTAAACACTCGTTTTCACCCTAGGACCGGGAGCATTATTGGGTTTTATTGGCTACTGCACCCATGTTGGTTGACAACACTTTCTTCTTCTGGGCTCTCCTTTGGGTACCTGGCTTGCTTTTCCCTGCTTCCTCTGATTAGACAAATCATCTGGCAATTCAAAGGGTTTATCATTTTAATCCTTTGCTGCCTTTTGTGGCCTGATACCTTCACCTCCCTGCTCTGCAGAGCGGCCCCTCCACCCCAATTCAGTCCTGATCAAATCAAGGGGAATTTGTTAAAGCAGCCACACAAGCCCCAGCTTCCTTCAGCTGCTCTTCAGGGCTACAGTCCTAACCAGCCTCTCTCGAGTTCAAGTTGGTACCAGTTCTAGCTGGATACGTGCACTGAAATCTCCTGAAATGAAGAAAAATGCAAAAAAAGATACAAAAAGTCGGGAAAACACATTCCTCCTTGGCAAGCTTAGGGATCACTGAAGTTAAAGAGCACAAATTGCAGTACGAAATACGCTCTCCTGCCATGCTCTGAAATTTTGCCTCATGCAGGCAGGATTGCGGATTTGTGTTTTGTGCCTGTTAGAACACCAAAGTCCTCCAGCACCATGCAGTATGCTGCTTGAGGTCACTCACAAACAGGATCCATTTTTGACTTCTTCATATATGCATTATAATAGTCACCATGCAGAAATCAAGAAAAAAAAATGCAGAAAACATTTATCTGACAAGTACATGACAGAAAACAAGGTTATGTTTTCAAAAACAAGATTTTGTGTTTATATCTCCTCCGAAATGATTTCAGTAGCACAGTGACTGCAACACTTGGCTGGGATGCTGATTTAATCTCAAATCAACAGTATTTCCTGAAATACCTGCTCTTGGCTCCTTCCCATTCAACTTTTCGTAGAATTGAATCTTGCTTAACACTGAGATTTGATGAGATCATAGCCCAAATATGGCCAGAATTACAGTGAAAAATCAACCAACATCACCAAAGCCCCAAATTCTCATTGAGGTCAACTCTGGTGGGCTGCATGTCCTTCGGAAGTAATTTCTGTATAGCTGTTGGCAAGGCACTTAAGAAATCACCTTTTGTCCTTCAGTTCAATTTTATCAGGGAAATAACTAGAAAATGAGTGAGTTTAAGTTGTTCCAAGTCACTTATCTTTTCCTAAATTAAAATGTACTACAGAATGTCATTTTTGCAGTTCTTTGAAGGCTGCTCCTCTCATTAAAAAACAATGCCAAGATTTTGAGGCAACATTACAAAAATCAGTTCCCTAGTGAAACTTTTCTATAGCTGAACAGGTTTCTCCATAGTAATGCCTTGCATGCAAATATCACTTTACATCCCCATTTATATACTATCCCTCTTACACCTAATCCATCTCATTATGATTTCACTGTAATTTATAGAATAACTTCATATTTGATAGTGGGAGAGAAGGGCAGTAGTCCTTGGGGGTTGCTTCATAGGCCATTAGACTATACATCAAGTGGTAACACTTAGGGTACGTTGCAATCATTCAGCAGAGCTTTATAAATTCCAGGCTAATTGCCAGCCTGCCATTGCCCGTGCTGCCTGCCAGCAGTTCCTTGCAATGGGCTTCTTTGCAAGACGAGTGAAAGAGATTTGGCAGTAAGTGGTAGGCAGTGTCAGTGGCTTTCCTGAGCAATTTCCTGAGTTCCTACAGAAAATTAACCTGTAAGACAGCTGCCTCACAGTTCAAGACACGTAATCGGACACAGATGTGAGCGCAGGGCAGCCCTTCGGGTGCAGGGAGGGGAATACATCACTCTGAAGACACTCCTTCATTGGCAGCTAATAAGCTCCAATGGAGCTGGGCCTGAGCCGTTCATCGGGGCTCTTCCGAGCAGGATAATGGAACACTCTGCCCAACCCACCTGTGCTGCCAGGGAAGCAAAACTGCTCCGTCTGCAAGACTTTGGTTTTATAAGATGGCCCATCAAAGTAAGTGATACAATTCTTATCAGAAGTATTTCCAGAAGCATTTTTAAGTACATAATTCCTCTATGACTACTAGGTACAACCCATTCCCTTTCAGAAGATCTGCTATCCAAAATCTAATCTGGAAAATCAGGGTCTTGGAGGACACGGGGGGAAGGGAAAGGCTGGTTAGGATTCTTGAGTATTTTATTGTAGAATTGTATTTTAGAGGAGATGGAAGATCTTCTCTCTCCAGTTGTCTATGTGGAGTTTCCCTTTGTCAGTTCAAGTGCATGACACTGATACTGTTAAGCAAATGTAGCATTAAGGGACAAGAAGGGAACATGAGGCTCCACACACCTACTTCCACACAGCACATCTGGACACACATTCCAGCCCATCCCACTGAAGCTCCACAGAAGTTCAGGAGCAACAGCCTTTGTGCAAGCTGGCTGTTTCCCAGTACAAGCTGCCTGGAAGAGCACCAGAGACACAATCTGCAGCCTGGCACTCGGGGACCCTCGCTCTCAGAAAACACTGCTTAAGGCCTCACACAGAGTCTCCTGGAACAATTCAAGGGTCTAAAAAAAGTCTACCACAAGCAAAGGTTGCTTTTTGATCATCTATGGGTGGTAGTGCATGCAATGATAACATATCCAGAACACTTAAACTCATCCTGGTTGGGCTTTAAGCTCCCCTGTTTAGAGTCTTGGGAGAAGTACTACAACTCCATTTGGGATGGATATGGGCTTTGCGGGGGTGCCCAGAAGAATCCAGTCTTTAAAGTCATTCTGATCCTGCAACAGTGTAGAAGAAGGGAGATTCTTCCTCCTAGTTTTAATGAAAAGAAATCATTGAGTTGACATGGATACTGAAGGCTGATAGACAGCAATGGAGATTTAATGCACCTTTCTGCAACCAAATAGTGGATATCAAAGGTAATAAGCTCCAGCAAAAGGTTGTTATAAAAAAAGACCATCATTTGTTTTTCATGACTACCCTATGTAGGACAGAGAGAAAAACTGGGAGAAAGATATTTTGAGGAAACACTAGGGAAAAGTAACTGTAGTGGCAGAAAAGTCATTAAAAGGTTGGCAAGGGAAAATGTGAAAAACTCATTACTGGAGATTTTAACAGCAGCTTTGTCAAATACTGTGCAGGAAGATCAAGACAAACTTGATCCAGTCTCCAATCTGGGAGAGAGAATGCAGTATTTTCATGCAAGAAATAATGTCATACATGAAAGATCTAAGCTCAAATCCCAGCTCTGTTGACAAAGAATAAACATCCCAGTTATACAGACATTTGAATTCTACAGGTGAGTATTTCATTTCAGCAGAAATGTCATCCTGAAATTGAAAATCTCCTTTGACCAAAAATTTCCCTAAATCTAATATTCCCACAACGCACCACAGCTGCTACAATTCAGTATTTCTGCTGAAGAGTGCCCAGATAGCTCTCAATTTAAGTTTGGCATATAATTTTGCATAAAATGAATTGTTTGTTTTCATTGGGAAGTTTCATATTTTGCCAATCATTTTTTCCTCTTATCCTTCACTAAAAGGAGCTGAGATTTTGTCCAAGACTTGTTAAATCATGAGAAAGAATTTCATTAACTATGCAGAGTGATGCACTGGACTTCTGGCAAGGACATATTGTTGGTTTGATTCTAGTAGTGTAAGCAGATTGAAGATGCTTACATAATATTTACAGAAGAGTCTACTCTTTGGAAAAATTCCTAAACAGATTTTGTAATGTTTTTCTTTCTGTGAATCTTAAAGGTAATTATTTTGACATAATTCAATAAAGACTGGCTCTTCCCTGACAATCTTATATAACATTCTCTATAACAATAAGAGTGCAGGTTTTACATGCTCTGGTAACTAAGCAGATTTTTCTGCAGATTTCCATCTCCTCCCCATCACTTACACAACCTGTAAGTACAGGGTAGGATTGTATTTCTGGGCAATCTCTTATTTGAACCAAGGAGCTATCAGAGCTCATCACCCTACCAGTCTGATCTTTTCTGAAAGATAAAGAAGATAAAGAAGAGCAGAAGTTTTCAACTTTCTCTCTAACCAATACAACACTTCCCAAGGAGGTTAGAAGCAAGTCAGGGGTAGCAGAGAGAAGCTGCGGTCATTGCAGGTCATGGGTGTATTTTGTTTCTGGCTTCTTTCCAAAGTAATACCTTTTCTTGGATGAGAATTTATTTTGCATTCTGAAAATATTTTCAGCAGGGCTATTTCCTTTTTATAAGTTATTTTTTGCATGGCCCTTTGGGAAACACTGTTTCATGCTGGCCAGTATGCGTGCGTGAGTGCAGGCATGCCTGGCTCTCACAAGACAGCATCAGACCTTTCCCAACGACTTCTGTCCTCCACAACTACTATCAAATCTTGAGTGGCTGCCCAGTGACTGGGTAGCTGCTAACATAACTAGATAGAGGGGAAACAGAAAGAGCTAGTGATTTAGCAGGCCTAGACCCAAACAGTGCCCTCTTAATCAAAAGCTTTTTTTTTTTTTTTTTTTTTCAAAAATCACACGTGGTTTGGGCATGGTAAGAACACAGGAGTTTGCATAAAATTAAACCAGGCAGTCAGTGAGACAGAAGATATCCATGAACATCATGGATCCTGCTGACATTCAGCTCTGTCTGGCCTTTCTAATATTGCTGCACAGTCACAGGGAGCACAGATACCAAGTGAAACAGCACCCTTCAGCGAAGACCCTAGCCCAAAACTCAGATTGTAGGCCTCAAGAAGGGCAGTGTGGAGCAGAGTTATAATCTCATCTGTCAAACTCTGATCTAGAAGGAGCTTCCACCCAGTTGTCATATCTCTGTCCATGCTTAGGCACAAGATCTAATTTGCAACAGCTGTGACAACTGGATCCCATCCCTTTTGCTTCCCATTCAGACACCAGACTATTAAGTAATCTCAAATCTTCCAGATGACAATAATGTTGGGAGATGGAAGATTAAACAGGGCTCTGGTTCCCTCAGCAACAGAAACACGGAGAACTTCCTTCGGCCCCACACTTGAGTTCCTCACAGGATGTTTACCCGCACACTGCCAGAGCCAGTGATGTACTGCAGGTCCAGGGGCTTGTGGTGAAGCAACCCGAGAATGAACTTGAGGAGCAGACTGCAACTGCCTGGTCTTTCTGAAGGCAAAGAATGACTCAGTGAGCAGGGGCAAAGGGTACTGATTAATCTTACTTTAAAATTGCACAGCCTATTTGTCCCTGAAGAATATTTCTGTTTTACAAAAAAAAAAAAAAGTTTGAAGCGTGAAATACCACATCCTACATTTGAAAATGCTTCTCTTCAAATTATTTTTCTAGGACTGGATAGTTATGATAGATCAGGCAATGTCCTCCAGAGGTGAGGGACTGATGTAAAAAGGCAGGATTAGTGATTCAGTTAGCTAGTCCTTTTAGGAGAAAAAAAAAAAAAAAAAAAAAAAAAAAAAAAACAGAGCTTGACTCAATAATTTCATATTGATGCAACTTCTATTACTATAAAAAGGCTTTTTGGACAAGTAGCAAGTTCAGCACGGTCCCTGTGGTTTGTATGTTTTGTATTCAGTATTTTACTGTTGTAAAATGGAGTTTTATTGAACTACAGTTTTTTGATTGGCTTGTTAGGAGGTGTTAGAACTGTCCCTGTAGACAGGAGGGAAGCAAGGAGAGTCAGGAGGAAATATTACATTCCAAATAATTCCCAGCATTCTACTCCTTATATCCCTGTATATTTTTCCAGTGGACCCTGCCACCCAGCTACCTTGACAGCTGTCTTTTGCTTTATTTGTCATCAGAGGCAGTGTGAGCTGCAGCTTTCTTTTATCTTCCCTATGGAAAAGAGCTGTTTAATGCAAAGCTAGGAAATATGACAGAATATTTCCTCCTTATCTTCCTGTAGGTTTATGTGTACAGCAATTCCATACCATGATGGGGTACATAGCCTCCCTCATTAACATTTTTTAGCTACTGCTTTACCCATATACCCAAATGTATAGTAGAATGTGGCCCTCCTTTAAGAGGTGCTTTCCCAAAACTCCTCTGCCCAGATTTATGTTCCTGTGGTTAAACAGATATAATAACCTGTATTTCTAACAGTCACTAAGACAACGATGTTTTGTGTTTCAGTGAAGGTTTAGTTCTCCACAAATGCAAACGATCACATTATTGTATGGTTGATGTGATCTGGATATTAATGCAACACTAAGTGGCTTAATGAGCTGGAAGAAAGTAAGCCTTGCTTAACTACTAATGCTTTTGCATAACTGCTAAAAATCTATAATTCACCCAAATAATTGGCAGATGAATGATCTATAGCAGCCAAGAAACTCTGGCTAGTCCCACCTGAATAGAGAAAAAGTCTCCAAGATTAAATAACAAGTTTGAATCTGCTGGTGGCAATAAATCCTTGCTGTGCATTGATACAGGATCCAAGCTAGCACAGCTCATGCAGACCAGGGACATTCTGCCCTGGGTAGGACCCACTAAACTGTGGTTGCAACACTCAGCCATGTAGCTGCAACATTTCCCTTGAAGAAAGGGAAAGTAGCAGAAAATAAAAAATGTGTTTTAAAGAGAAGGCCTCACACTTGATATATAGCTTCAGGGAAGCCTGAGCTTGGCGGCCTCTTTGGCCAGACTTGGCCTCTTAGCCAAAGCTCTGCACTAGGAATGTCAGCTGTTAAGCAAAGTTCTGTCAAGACTTAAGCCTTCCATAAGGAAAGAAGGATGTGCCCCATGCCTCACAACTAGCTTCCAAAGAGAGGATCCATTAGACTCTGTTAAATATGAGATGAGAGACAAATATGTCAGAGGGAAATAAAATTGTTCTAATCAAAAAGAGAGTGAATGCTCTTTCTAATGGCTACCACACACTCTGCTCCAGGGAAATAAACTCTACAGAGTGGACACACAGCCTGCAGCACACAGACACTCATGGGTGCTCTGCAATCTATTAAACCTTCTGACAAAGAACAGCAGTACCAGTGAACTTAAGAGGTAACAAAAAAAAAAAAATGCACAGACCTGAACAATGGCTGTGTGTGCTGTCAAGACAACCAGAGCTAGGGTTCCCTTTCAGGCACTGATCAAGTATTTAGAAAAATGCTGCCATTAGATGCAATTCCAAGTCAGCTGTCAACACCATCCAGCTTCTGAATCTATGGGCTTATTGATGAATCTGCCACTGAATACATGATCTGAGCCTCCATAATTCTCGTGAATCTACATACTGATCAACTTTGTGTCTCAGACCAATTTGTAGTTATAGTTAACAAAACCAATAACATATCCATTGAGCTAAGAGCAGGATTTAGCATTTGCAAGGCTCCATGCTTTAGATTCTTTTAGGGCAGGTTCCTGATGCTTCCTAACACGGAAATCATGAGACAAGCAAGACCAGACACTGTAGAGAATTGCCCTTCTTCCCCTCAATATACTTCTACACTTGAACTCTGAATTATTTCAAATACCTCCAGGGATAGTTAGAAACTAAGATATTCATCTATCTACACACCTCTTCTAAATGTATCAGTTGGTATAGATTACAAGAATTTTCATTTTCTCCCACACATGCTGTCCAAAGGAATGCTTCGCCTTGTTTCCCAGTAGTACACACTCACACCTTTGCAGGGGAAAGAAAATGTATCAGGGACTTGATGTGCATTTTCAACATGTTATTGTTCATTTTTAAGAAAAATCTACTCAAGAAACCTCAGGCACTTCCTCAATAGGTTGCAATGCTCCTTCTGCATCTGGCTTACACTTGCTTTCAGTCCAACTCATTCCAAGTTAAGCCTCCTGATTATTAACCGGAACAAATTGCTCTCATGTTCCTTTCAGCTCGGTAATCAGGGGAAGGTTTCATACCCATAAAAATGCATTAGATTGCTAAGATAACACTGTGGGGGAAGGGCTGCTAACAAGAAACTCCTGGCGGCTTGCACAGATCAGATAATTTCTCCTGAGCTAATGGTGGAGGCTGAGCACTACACCTCCAGTAAAATGACTTAAGACTAGTGCTGGCCACATAAACCACCGACTAAGCATAAAGAAATGTCCTGTCATGTTTCCTAGCTTTGCACTGAACAGGTCATCCTGACAAGGAAAAGTAAAGACAGGAAGTTGCAGCTCACATGCCCTTGATTATAAGTAAATCATGAGACAGCTGGGACGTTGATCTCAGATGTAGCACTGTCTTTGATGCAACACATCTTCCCCCTGTGATATACTGCCTTCATGTAAGCAGCTGTGAGCTCTTTAAAATATTACTTTCCTAAGGGTGAGGCATCACAGGCAACAGGTAGCTAATATGAGGCATGTATCGGTATGCTTAACCCTGAGGAGACACAAAACTGTGTCTATGCCTGTGCTGTTTTCTATATGCACACAAAAGACTGGAGCACAGAGATTGCTTCTGCAATATTCAAGTCAAGTGGAATTTTGCCACTGACCTCAGTGTGAGCAGAATCAAGCTCCTAGAGACTCCAGCTATAGTTTCCTAAGCAGCTAATCTCATCTCCTGGCTCACTGTTGTTGAAAAGGCAAAGGTCTTGCTGCCCTTCACAGATAATTTTCACCTAGATTAGTGAACTGAATCGGGTCACAGATGGTTTCCAAAAGCAGTAGAGCTGGCAGAAGAAAAGGCAATAGGATGACACAGCTGGGAGCAAGAGCATGAAACACAAACCACCTTTCAAGAAATGTGCATTAACCAAAATACATTCAGAGAAGACTGTATAAGAGCAAAAACTAAGAAGCTGTTCTATGACCATCGAGTGTAAGCCCAGGCTACTAAGAAACAGCCTGTGCTTTAGCAAAATGCCCTCCACATTCCTCCTTTAGGCCTGACCACTGGGTGGCTGTGGAACAGACTGAACCCACCTACAGACCTAACCAGCCTGCACTGTGCCCATCCTCACATAACGGCCTCTCTCTGGTCACTGCTGTCCCACAAAGGGCATGAGCACCAGGTTGGAAGCAAAAAGGAGCAGGGCAGCACCCTCTTCACCTAGAGCACAGCTCTTAGTTGTCTTAAATCAGATGGGAACCTACATCACAAGGATCTATTCCTGCTCTGATTTACTGATTTACTGCCCAGTTCTATTAGCTTGACACATTCTGATTACTTAGGGCTTTAGTAAGTTTAAGATATGCTATGGTCCTATTAGATACTGTAATGCCACTGGCTTGTCATTGTTTAAATTAAGTCACATGCTGTCAGTCCTCCAGAAGCAAACTGTACATGGGCTCGGTATATTTTTACTGTGTGGCAATTGTTTCAGTTTAAATAAAAACATAATTAAAAATGGAAGAAAATCTGCCTAGCTAATTGGACTGGCCTACTCTGAAAAGAGCTCCCGAAGTCTGTTCCAAGTTTTATAATGGGGCAGTTCAACCCAGTTCAGACAAAAATGACTGGAGCTAATGTGAAAGGGTTTGCTTCTACTCGGGGCTCAGGGCAGAAAACCAGCCGAAGAGCACCATCTATTGGCCAGAAGCACTGCTCCATTTCCCACCGCTTCCCTTTATACAACCCTTAGCCACCTTCCCACCTGGATATCCCTCATCACCGCAAGGCAATTTCTCTCGCTGTGCACAGGTACCTTATGTCAGATTCTGGTACTGCCACGCAGCAGAGACCCAAACGTAACTGCAGCCCAGTTACGTTTAGGCTTGCATGTATGTGACCCAAGGGCCAATTCCGAAGGGAGGACAGTCCAAGCCATCCTAAAGCTTCACTGTCATTTTAACTCCCTACTGCCAGTCCCTGGATTTAATTATTTCATGGCACAATGAGGGGATTTCCAATTCTAGCTTAGGAGACCACTGATCAGTCATTCAGAAAAGCTCCTGTACACAGAAGCGCAACCATCCCAGCCAGGTCAATCTGGGCACCTGGTTGCTGTCTCTGCACGGTACTGAGTAAATTCACCAGTCCCTGCCTGTTTCTCCCCCCCACACACAATAAGAGCAATAACAATAACAAGGGCCATAACAGCATTTCTCTGTATCCCTCAGTGCAGGAGGAACATGAAGAGGCTACCACATCAGCACCTGTATCTTTGTGTCACTCACAAATGGCCCCATAAGAAGGCTGGCTTGCCCAAAATGGGTACGACTGACCCCAGAATTCTGTTTCTGAGGATTCCTGCTCCAAACTGATCTTATCTTTAGACTCTATTTACATCTCTATTTAGAGCCTAATTTTAGATTTCAAGCATGGGCCTAGAGGTCCTATTTTAAAAAGCGAAACAGAAATCCCTCAGGAACACTAATATCAGTGCTGGCTAACACTTTTGGCCAGAGAAACAGGAAAGAAATCCTAAATAGTAATTCACTACTTCTTGCCCATTGCAGTTTGTGTTTATTATACACACCACAAAGGCATAAAAATGAATTTAACACTGTTCCTACCTCCCAGGAAGCTGGTCCAGGGTGAGTGCAACAACACGGGACGCTGCCACGATCTCTGGCACAAGGCATGGCCCTGGAATGAAGCTTCAAAGTCAAATTAACAGAAAGGTTCTTTCAGCCCTCACCTACAACAAGGTTGGTACTAATGTAGCTGACAAGTACAGCCCCCCAGCAAAGGCCCTCCTGCAGGTAATTGCAGTTCAGTCTTCAGAGGTGACACCAGTGGTTCAGATCCTTAACAGCCTTGAGAAAGGCACTTAACTTCCTAAGAAATAAGCTGAAGAGGGATTATCTTTATCACATGAATGTCTCTTTGGACAATTTCCAGCTCGTTGTTTTCCAGAGAAGTTATACAGAAGCTATGCAGAGTAAAGTTGGATAAATAAATTATCAGTGATAACTGTGAACTAAATTATCACTGACATCAGTCAACTAAAAAGTCAATGCAAAGTTTGATTTGCTTTCAACTACCATGAGTTTCCTGAGAAACAGAAAAGCTCTTCTGTTTCTTCTGAAACCTCAACATTTCACATATATTATTCTAGAAACAAACTTTTCAGCGCAAATCAAACTTAAATTGGCCAAAACTAGAAAAAGGTTTACCCACCATACCAAATTCCCTGATCTAAAAATGCAAGGTGAAACAATATAAAACTAACTGAATTCCATGGGAGGTCTCTTTTATTGCCACAGCTCTTCCTTGTCTCTGCTCAAACTCACCCAGGACATAATAAGAGATGTGGCAGCAGAAACATGAAAAGAGGGTGATAATAAAATAAGCGCTCAAATAAATTAGTGTCAATAAGCTGTTGTCAAAATTTCTGTTGTGGAGAAGACAGGAGATGGAATTAAATCAGAAAAAAAAATATATAGATGACAAGTAACTCGATAAAATTAGAAGAAAAATAAATTGGGCTGTTAGTTAATCCAGAAGAGGCTAGCAAAGGAATCTCAAGCGGACAGCACCCTGCCTGAGTTCCTTAAGTGCAGCTCTCAGGAGAAGTGACAGGCAGGTCTGAGGTCTCGGAGTCCAGAGCACAAATTGGAAAATAATGAAGCTGCTCTGCTGTGATTGCTAGCAAGGTGACAGCACTGACAAACAAAGGGATTCTGGAGCCTGAATTAGGGCGGTGGGAGAGAGCAGCTTGCAGGCACAGAACGGGGTTGGGTTACATGTAATTGCTCCTGTGAAGAGTGGGTGGTTTGCGAGTGTTATGACAGCTGTAGAGCACAGGATGTCTCTGCTGTGAGACAATACAAACTGCTCCAGAAAACAGAGAGGCACAAATCACTGAACTCTCTAATTCAGGGCAAGTACTTTGTCCCAGGGCACTTGCTATATGTTAGGACTCCAGAAGCAGGTACGTTTATCAGTACTTAGGTACATTCATTGCCTCCCTGCATCCAAGGAACACACAGTGGCTTCACACAGGTAAAGAAAGCAACTGCATGGTAGCTGGTAGGTCCATTAACTGCAAAAATCCATGCAGAAACTGACCTTCCCTTCTCGCAGCTTTTATCCCTGGGGTTTTACTTGTGCATTCTTAACATGGTGGGATGTCTTGCCAATATAAGTTTTTATTCAGAATTTGCTGGAACTCCACAGCTAATTACAACATCTCTAAATGATTTTAACCTTTAAATGACTGATATGAAACTTCACCTTTAACTCTATTTTTGCATCTTTTATCTAGCAATGCATTTGGCATTGTCTGTGCTCTCTCCTTGTCTGTGCTTTCCATTTTAAGATGCTTAACATGAATGAGACGACAGCTAGTGCATTCCTCTGCTAAAAGCTCCCCCACACGGGAAAGCTAGCCTTAAGTATCGCTGTAAAAAATCTCTATGTCTGCACGCCAGTTTGGTCACGGTGCTTAAAAAACTTCCCCTCACAACCAGGTAAACTGGGCAGTGATGCCTTGCAAATACACACACAGGGAGCCTGGCACTCTGCCCTCAGCCTTAACGCTTGCAAGGCATGGGCTTCAGCTCACCAGCTTCCCAGGGCCGCCTGGCCTGCAGGCAGGATCCCTCCTGTCACGTTGCTACTACTGCCTTCTCACCAGCTAGTCCCAGCGAGCCGCTGCCTTGCTGCTGCTCAGGGCCCAGTGGAGCCGGCTTCTCTCCTACTGGCATCAGCAGCAGAAACCATTTGCAAATGCTTCACAGTGAATGAGCTTGTGAGGAAAGTAAGGTGAGCTCTGCCCTTCCAGTTTTATTCTACCAAGTCCTATTTTGTCTGTGCAGTGCTTAATCTTTTAAGTTATATTTGGATACCACATTGTTCTCCTGTTCTGACAAGTGAGAAATGGAAATGACCAAAAGTAGAAAAGTCGCCCTAAAGGGCAAGATAGTGGTCAGCCGGGAGGGACCGGGACAGCATTTTGCAAGCTGAAACCCCACCTCAACAACTCAGTTCTGACACACCAGCAGCCAGTGTTACTCTACAGCACTTTCCAAGGCCCTGCTACAGAAATGAAACAGGGCTCCCTATCCACCCACCTTCCTGACCTGGTGCCCACGTTTCTTGACACTTGATACCTATATATGCCTGTTTCCTATAGGCATCTATCTGGGCAGTTTCAGTTCACTTTCCCACCCGAGTTCTGTGCACCTTCCCAGAAGGATTTATGCCTCTCACAAACCTACAGAGCTCACTTAAGCTCCATCTGAACAGTTGTTTTCAGCACATGGGGTCTCACCTTTCAGTCCCAGGTCAACCAGTCCACAAAACCACTACAGCCAGATTGTGTCTTCAAGGTTTGTGCCCATTTGAGAGCATTGCAGTGCTGCATCTCCTGCAGAGAAATTCAACATGGATTGCCCTGGAGATGCCACAGTCAGCTCCATTATGCTTACTGCACTACTTACCTTATTCACATGAGGCTGGCTTATGTCTGACAGGTCCACTGAGCTCTGAAAGTAAGAACTAGAAATGTAATGAGGAGGGCAAAGGGAAGAAAAAAAGGTACAAAAGTACAAAAGAGGCCATATATTGGCCCTCTTCAACACACATGTTCTTTTTCTTTTACAAGAACCAGACCATGACCACAGTCCCATGACCTGAAAGAACAGCTCTTGGTTCTGCTGGTATTCTGCTGAACCCTGCAGATGGCCCTGTCCTTGCTACAAAGCAAAGCCATGTCCAGTGCACCATAAACTTGGACTGTTCCGGGAAATCAAGGAGGAAAGCAGGGATGGTGCTGCAAAAATCAAGCACCTCACCTTCCACAGCTCCCCGTCCTTGTGGAAAGGGCAAGCAGCTTGCACAGTGCTGTATTGCAAGGCAAGGCAAGGCAGTATCAAGCCCTCCTTGTTTGCTACTCAGAGAAGAGGCCGTTCTGCATCAGTCAACATATGCACACACTGTGTGAAAGGTGAGATGAGGAGGGAACCTCCAGCCTGAGGGCCAAAGCTGGGCACTTCTGTGGCCACTTGTCCTCTCCTTCTCCCTCCATTATTCAATCACACAAAGATGGCTCACCAAAAGTGTTGGGAAAGCCTGTTTTACCCCCACCGATGAATACATATTGCAATCTCAGCAGAAAGAATCAGGCTCTTTGTTCAATTTCACTCCCGTTTAGTTCTTTGAACTAAAATGTGAGAAAAATCAGTGTTTCCACTACACACACAAACCACTAGTAGGATGCCCTTGACTTAACATTTCATTTTCTATTGAGGAGGAGAGAAAAAGGCTTCCACTCTTCCCCTGCCCCCATCACCACTAATGCCTGCTTGTTCTCCAAATCTAGAGCACAACTTACTTTGTTATTTTTTCTTTTCCTGTGGTAGCACAAATTTGACATGCAACAACCTTGGGCTTTTTGATGTCAGAGATGACTCATGAGATAGACATGGGCTCTACTGATTAATCTTACTTATGCACATGTCTTATTTCTCCCTTATGTCTTACCAAGAGCATTTATTTCTGCTATACTTAGGAACAAAATCTCAGCCATATCTCCGGAGCATTACATATTGCAGACTCTGTCTCTTTGGCCCTCTGCATTAATTTTCTTCAAATGACACCAAGGGGCCAATATGTTACACTTGCACTATTGGTCTGACAAAATTTGGGCTTCTATTTATAATCATTTGTGTAAAAAGCATCAGTTTGGGTTAGTTTAGACCTATTGTAGAGGGAATTGCTCCAGCACAGATCATTCCAAAATTGCTTTCACTTTCTGTACTTGCTGAGGTTTGTGTTTTTGATACACTGTAAATTGTATTAGGGATACTGACAACTCTCTGACGTGCCCCTGGAGGTACATACTGAATGTCTCTCTTAATACTAGTTTTGGTCTCCTGTCCCTTTTAAGAGGATTTCTTTATAGAACTAGTTATTGAGTCTATTCTGCTTATTGGTGTTGATTCACAGCTGCTTGACTCCATGGTTTGCTGGTATAATCTGAAATCAGTTCAATATTATGATTAGAAGGATACAGGTTGCAGCAAAGGCAACTCCAGTTAGATATCAGGCAAAGGAAAACTCACAGTAGGGATGCTCAAACACTGTGAAAGGGGCTCAGATGGGCTCCAGAACCTCCATCCTTGAGGATATTCAAAGCTTGAACCTGATGTAATAATCTGCTCAGCCTCAGGAAGGCCGACCAGATGGTCAGTCTTACAAATATATTCCAGACCCCATTATACAAAACATGAAAAATGAAATCTCTTACTCTACAAGTCAAACACCATACATTTAGCAAGTTAGAAATAGCTCCATACTTCAGAAAACTAGGGGAAAAGGGCGTTCTGACAGTGGTTCACACATAGAAAAGGGCAATAGCCCACCAAGTGCCAGTGCCACAGAGCTCTGCTCTGGGTGGGCAGTGAACACTGTGCCACCTTCTGCCTCAGCAGGCCCAGTTGATTCCCTTCCTTCTGTAGCTGAGATCACTGACCCAGTCACACAATGTAAACCACAGCACAGGAGTCAGGCTTGAACCACTTGTAAACTACACAGAGGCTGGCTATTCCCTGCTACACAGGGTTTGAGTAAGAATTGTGTGGAATAAAGCAGTATCAGGCTTTATTCAGACTAGGGAAAGACAGTATAAAATAAACACATTTGGCAAACATATTGAATTTAAAAATAACAGAGCTGTCTTTGCTCTTTTTCTCAATCATCCAGATAGAAAAAGTCTATTCCTTACCCCATATTCTCTTAGACTTTGGCTTATCATAGCTGTACATGAGCCATGCAACAGGGCTTCTGTTGTTTCTTTAGGCCAAGTTCTAATAAATGTAACTGTCATGAAGTTATTTGAACTTTAGTCTAATTTTTTTTTATTTTGTTATAACACTTCTGGTTATAAATGAACCTTGTACCCCCAGATATTCTACAGGGAAAAAGACTGTAAAGCAGTTATAACTCCACCAAAAAGATTTGGAGGACTTAAAGGCATCCGTAACAGTTAAAGCCCCAGAGTGGATCCCATCCAAACAAAGGAAAAATCCCCCCTTCTCTAGATGGTTGCTAATAGATACACTGAAAAAACCCTGCGAGTTTCCTGTGGTTGCCCACTTTGGGAACCCTTCCAGCACAATCCACTAGGAGCAATCTTGGGAGCATCCTGGATGCGGGCTGGTAGTCATAGCTGTGTTCGCCACCTACTCTTGCACAACTTTCTCCAGCCATTCCATAAGGCGTATGCACGGTGCAGCCAACCGCTCTGACCCAGCAGTTCTGAGAGTAGTGGGTTTCCTACGCATGTGCAGGATACTGATACTGCTGATATTCAGAGATACTGATGTTCAGTGTGAGAGATGCTACCAGGGGTATCAATCTAGCTGCCCTATCGAGCAGGAGAAAGACTGCACCATGCTACTGTTTCCTTACGCAGAATGGAGGCAAGTAACGATCAGATAAAAATATTTGGCTCTGTAAACCAGTCCCAGATCTACTTTCTATTATTTTCTAGTCACACAACATTAGGAATGGGGAAGGGTTGTGCCAAAGTCCTGAATGGACTTAACTAAGACATAAATTTTAACACAGAACTGACTTGCAGTTCTAACTCTTTGTCCTGAAAGAAAGCAGAGCAATACCTTTTGTATAAGAACTGCTATGCCTGGCCAGATAGCAAAATACAGACCAGAGCTCCTATTTCCTAAAAGTGTAATGCCATACATCTGACTGTGCTTTGGTAGCAAGCATTAACCTGAACTATTCCAAATTAAAAGTTACTATAGGACTATTCACTAAAGACTCTTGATCTGAAACTTTGGCTCTTGGTCACTTCCCAATTAGTATGAATAGAAACTGTATTTATTAGTATGAACACAAACTGATCAACTTTTGCAAATCTGTACTGTGCTGATAAATACAGCAGGAGTGTAAAGCTACACCAGAACTCTCCTTACTGCCTTGCAAAACTGGTCCAGCATAGACAGCATCCCAAACATCTCACTGCTTTAATCTTTCTAGCAACATTGTAATCATGTTTGGCAGCTTCTGGAATTTAGGAAGTATAACAGACTATAAAATATTGCTTCTTCTCATATGTGTGCTTATGAAAAGCTGCAACATTAACTACAGCTTGCTGTAATGAAAAGGTTCTTTGTATATGAAGAATCTTTAATTTTCTAAAGAGCTGGATCTGCTGTAGTGAAGTTGCTGCAGTGAAGCTGCTTATGGATTTCAACCATTTAGGTTCAAAATTAACAAGATTAATTCACAGAGTCCCAGTGGCACCAAATAGCTAGTCTTAATCCAGGCTGATCTAGGGTAGGAAGATGTGAGTATCACATCTGTAATAAGGGAATAAGATAAGAGAATGCTTTGGTCTACAGACTCTATTTTGCTTTTGACTAGATCTGTGTATATCTGGAGCAATTTCACTGATGTCACCAGGAACCACATACAAGCCCCAGTGATTGAAAATGTGTACTGAACTCTTTAACTGAAACTGAATCATAGAATCATAGAATCAT
>VWPW01016582.1:0-66648 GCA_013389825.1 Crypturellus undulatus
CGCTGGCCCCGGGCAGCGCGGCGGGGCTGCCCGGGGGCTCGGGGCTGCCGGGGGCTCGGGGCGCGCCGCGCTTTCCCTTCCAGAAATACCCGCTCGGCCGTTCTGCTCGGAGAGGAGCTGCCGCAGCAGCGCGAGCGCGTGGTGGTGCGCAGGGAGGCACCCGGCAGCCTCCCTCCGCCGCAGTTCTCCCTGGTCCCCGCTTCAGCTCGTCCTGAGGCTCGGGGGAAAGCTGTGTCCCTATGCTGTGTTTTTAACAGTGCTTTTCCCGATCTTACCTTGGGCCTGGCTTTTGGTGATGGTCAATGATTATTGCAAGGCTTTGCTTCCTGCACTGTATCTTGGTCAGTTTTGTGTTTCTTGCGGTGTCTATCATTCTCTGTCTTTGCTACTGTACCAAGCCTGTGTTTCAAAATCTTATGCTCTGAATAAGAGCAATGACTAACTCGGGAGCCAAAGCATTCTTGCATTTCGAGAAAGCTCAGGGTAGCCCTGGGCTGTCCTTCGGTAGGGCTTTACAAGCTTCTCCAGACAGTGGGAGCCTTGCGCTTGCTTGGGTCTTAAACTGACTTCCTTAAAAAGAAGAGTTTTCCTGTGAGCATTTGCCAAACAATTTGGTGGCATAATGATGTACTTGTCCTGAAAGTCTAGCTCTTAATTGGTGGCTAGTGTGATGAATAATAGCAGTTCTTTTAAAAAATGTGAAAACCTCCTCTCAGTTCCACACAGTTAGCTTTACCCATTCTTGGCTTTCCATTACACACCCAGTGCCTCCTGGTGTGACTCTCAGGTAGGTGCCATCGTCTGCAGAGCCCAAGAGCTGGTTCTCTACATGCTCTCAGACCCAGCTAACAGAGCTGCAGGTTTGGGGCAGCTTCTGGTTCCGGGGAGTGTGGATTTTCCTCAGTTGGTAATTTCAAGGAGCACAGTGTCAGGGGCTGAAAATGTTGAGGCTTTTAGTCCTGGCTGTGACATGAACCCATGTTCTTCAGGCGGGACTTGACATGCACCTGTGAGCGTGAAGATCTTTGTGTTAGGAGTGAGTGAAGACCACTCCTGGTCAGCCTTTTGTGAAGGTTTTAACACTGAGGCACTTGCTTGGATCCACAGGGAGAGAAGATAACTGGTGAAATCCCTGGTGGAGTAAGACTGAAACAGAGCGTTCTCACTGACTGCCTGATTCTGCCCCTCTGAGAGCACAAAATTTCAGTGTGGCTCTTTGTGGTAGATAGGTTACTTGTGTGGGAAAACGATTTAAGTTTGTGTAAGCCCTTGGTACCAGCAATAAGGATGCAAAATAAAGCCTAGCTCGGAGGAGGTGGTCATTCCTTCTGTTACATTCTCGTTGCCTGTTTCAAAGAGCCTTCATGTGGTCTTGTTCCCTCAAAATCAAGAGGGGCAGGTTGCCTTATGTTTCTGTGATGGTTTCTTCACACTGGTCACAGCAGATGCTGCCCGCACAGGAGCGTGTGGCGGGGCTGGGGCTGGCGGCTCTGCATGGGCCACGTTGTTGGCGCAGGAGCAGGAGGCACCCAGCACGGTGGAACTGGTGCGTCACACAGGCCTCGCGGTGCATGAGAGGCAGCTGATCTCTCCCTGCACCTCTGCTCAAGGATGAGTATCTTCCCCATTTTTTCTTTTCCTCTATGAATTGCAAGACAATGGGCAAGGCTGGAAGCTTTGAGACAGATTTCCTATGTGTTTTGATGGGAACTAGTGACTTGCAAAAGGTCCTGTTAGTAACAGGGCAAGATAATATCCACTGTTCAAAAGTAATGCTCTTCGTCTCCAGTCTTTTTGTACTTCTCTGTCCGCTGAGGGACAGAGATGCCTTTTGTGTGGCTCTAATGGCCTGTTCTTACAGCTTATTCCCTGCACAGAACTCCTACTGATACTGCCTGAGTTTATTATATAGTTTTATGCCTTAATTGCTGGTCTGAATTTCTGACTGAGGAGATTAAATGCAACACTACTATATTTAAATGTGGTCTTGATGTGTGTGTATGTCAGTTAATGGCCATTGCCAATGTTCCTTGCTGGTTCTTCTCTTGTACAATGTATTAAATTCGGGGTTGCAAAATTATTCTGTGTAAACTTCATCACATAGAAGAAAGTGTGTTAAAAATAAATATCATTTAGCAAAATTATGTAGCAAATACTTGCTAGCATAGATCTAACATATGGCTTGTTTAGAGCTTTTTTGAAAAACATAAAGTTTTTGTGAGAAGGGGGAGAACCTTCCTTGCTGCTGCTATAAATATGCTTCTAGGATGAGCCCTTAAAGAGCTGCTATTAGAAAGGCAGGTGGGAGCATCACTGATCTTGTGTCAGAAGATGCTTGTGAAATCCACTCCTCATCTGTCAGGACCAGTTATTTGCTGTGGTGATAAACAGTTGATGCTGAAGTGTGAACACTTTTGCTCTTCTGCAGAACTGCAACTTCTGTTAATTTAAAGTGGTACAAAACAAGAAACAGATATCAAAAAAACGTTCCCCGATACTTCACAAATACCTTGTTTCCAACGTACCCCAGGTTGATGGTTGCTCCGTGGCGCTGCCGTAGCATGGACCCACTCGCTGTTGCTGCACATGCATATGGCTTCCAGGGCTTGGATTTTCGTCTCCAGCCAGCAGTACACAACAAATATCTTCTTCTGCATATTTGAGATCAGAATTCAGGCCCACAGTGGAAATGTTGTCTGTGCAAACAGCCACGCTATTATTAGTACTTCCTCAATTATGTGAGCTACATGCGAGTCTTTGTTGAGGATTTTCATGGCATGTAAATTTTTTTGGTTGGAGTTACTAAATATGACAGAGAGAAATTGCTACTGTTTTAAAACCTTTGGTTGTTTGTTGTGCAGGGCTGGCTTTTACTAATCCGTATAATTTTAATTTGTGTACTTCCTTCTTCCTACTAGAATTACAGTGTAGCATAGGGTGAGCACTCCAACAGCAGTAGAGAGTGTTTGGGAATTGGAGGTTGATGTTTAAAGGGATGAAACCTGCCTTAGGTCATGTTTTGAGGGGGAGGGAGGAGCAGGGAAAGGCGGTTATTTACTTTCTTAAAAGAGGACTCCTGATATGAGCAAAGGAGAAAACTGTTAAAACAGTCAGGGCTGCACAGCTGGTTGTTAGCCTGACATGGCTGCTTTTTGTTAGACTCCCAAATTTGAATGTAAATAGTACCTTGAACATCCTGAGAGGTCTCTGGAAGTGTAGGAGGAGCTGAATTCAATTCCCTTAGGAGGAGAGCCTACTGCTACATAAGAAGGGGAGAGTGAAGGGCAACCTTGCCTAAAAAGGGAGCTTTTGGTAGGAATTTAACTGTCAGCAGGAGATGACAGTGCAGGGGAGGACTTGAAAGATTTTGAGGGGGGAACTAAGTGTAGGTGAACATGTGCTATGTGAAACATTTGAAAGCAACACGTAGGGAGAAGGAAAGTGATTGGGCATGTGGTGGAGAACAAAACGGATGCACTAGTCTGGAAGCATGTACCAAGACTTTCTTCTAAGTATTTTCCAGCTGTTCCCAAATGTATCCGCGCATACACAGGCCTCCTGAGGCTATTAATTCAAAATTCCAGGAGCAAATCCAAGATTAAGTGGGAAAGGTATTTCTGTAATCCAGCAAAGAATGGACATATGCATGTGGTCCATCAACAACTGGATTGAGAAGCTCCCAGCGTCGCTCGGGGATCTTCCTGGATGTCGATGGGTGTTCAGTAGAAAGGCAGCGCAATGCAGGATAATTCCAGCATCTTTCCAAAATGTTGGCCTGGTGTTGTAGGTATTTGGCAATGTCGCTGAAAGAGCTTTCAAGTTCAATTTCTTAGCTTCACCGTGATTTGAAAGAGTCCCTTGATATCAGAAACCCACATTAAGTCATCAGCCTTGTCCCACCATGATGTTCCTGGAACCTGCAGGGCAACATATTCTGCAGCTCCACCTGTAGAAATGTAACGGGCGAAGAGGAAGCAGGGAAACATATTGTACAGCTCCACCTGTAGAAACGTAACAGGCGGAGAGGAAGCAGCGCTTCTGCCAGGGCCTGGGAGCAGAGGAAGTTGTGCCTCCAGCTGCAGCAAGGCGAGGGGAGGGTGGTGGCATCTAGTAACTCATTTGGGCTCATTTAGTAACTCATTTGTAACTCATTTGGGCTTCAGCGATGCTCCCAGAGGACCTCATCTCTATGTCTGAGATGAGGCCACCTTTGGGGAGAAGTGGCTACTGAAGGACTACCTTTAAGCTGCCCTGGCCAACATCAGGAAGTAATTTTGTACTTTGTAGTACACACCTGCTTACTCGTGTTTCCTTTTCATATTCTTTTTCTAACTCTTGTTTGCTTGGTGTGAAACCAAGCAACTTTTTCATTGTGTTTTATATGGTTATGGACAAATTGAATGTGTAGAAGAAATATCTTGTGTGACTTTAGTTCCCAGTATGTGCAAATTTTTAGTGTATGCTGCACCTCAGTTTATGTTTTAGGCCTTAGATTGCTTTTAGGAAAGTGTTGGTTTCTTTGGTTTTGTTTACTTGAAAAAACTCATGGGTTTTTGGTTGGTTTGGTTTTGTGGTGTGCAGGAAAATGCTGTCTATATACCTTAGGCCTGTTGTGTCTTGGCTCTGTGCAACACACGGGACAAGGATCAAGTATAAGGCAAGTATAAGGAATAACTTGAAATATTTCCCCTTTACACTGCCGCTCTGCCCCCCCCCCGCCACCTCCTTTAGGGTAAGAAACTTGTGTTTCTGAGCCTATGAAATCAAGCCAAGACTGGATCGCAGGGTCTAGAGTTTTAGTATGAGCCCAGGTGAGGGGCAACCTGGTGCCCAGGAGCGCTCCTCAGTTGGGATTTTACATTCAGCATTGAAAACACTGTGGCTCTCTTACACAGTGTGTTTTGAGATTAATCCTTTGCTCTCTTCTGGCTGCACTGCACTTGATCTGTGTCTGCAAGTTTGTGTGGAGCTGGTTAGACTCTACCTGCTCGTGGCCGTTCATTAAGAAGCTGGTATCTGTGTAAACCAAGCTTTGTAGAAACGCAGTGTGGCCCTGTGCACTAGGGCCTGGGTTCGGCCTGTCCTGAGGGATCCGAACGCAGCTTCCATGCCCCTGCTGCTGCTTGCCAAGGCTGGGAAGGGGACTGGGTCTCCTGAGGCAGCACAGGGCTCCCTGCTGCCCTCGGGACCCGGCGGAGCAGTGTGATGTGGTGGTTGCATCGTGGCCACAGCAGGAGCGGTGTGGGGCCGTCGCGAGAGGCCGACTCGACCTTGCTGTCTCTCCGGGATGGCGTCAGGCACACAGCGGTGTCGGTGCACTCTTGGGCATCAAAATGTGCTGCTGTTATGAAAGCGAATGTGAAGGGAAAAAATTGGTGCCTGCGGCCAGCGCCAAATTTCCATATGCAAAATTGTATTGTTTTAATACGGGTGCTTAGCAGCAGCCTGGGTTTTCCTTCTTCTGTGGGCAGGCTTGATCGCTCTCTCTCATTCTGCAGGACCTTGTATGCTTAAAAATGCTTGAGAGCGAGAGGGAAACGAAGGGTGATTATTTGTGAGGTCCTTTTAGACCATCAACTTTTGTTTTATTATTTCTATCCATCGAGAAGAGACGCAGAAATTCTAGTGTCTTCTTGACCATACGCATACTATAACTTCCCATTAATAAATGGATAGATTTGGGGAGATATTAGTGGACTGCTACTTCATAGACTTTGCTTTCTAGATCTTTGAGGGTTCTTTTGGTGTCCCTGCGGGATTAGCCACTTGGTCTAACGCTAGCTGTGCCACTCAGTATCAGTGTTTGTTTCTTCTGATCATCATTCTGATGGAAAACTAATGCCCAATCATCACATCTGGTGATGGTTTTGCCACCTATGGATTTATATTCTTTTTGTAAAAGAGAAATGTGAGAAGTGTAGCCTCAGTTTCCTTTATGGAGTATTTATAACTTGTATTAAAAACCAAGAGTCAGTCCTTTCTTTGGGGAAGCTGATGCTCTTTGGTTATTTTTGCATAAGACTGTGTGAGAGGGAGTGGGGAATTCACCTGCTTGGTGCTGTCCCTTGCACCTGAGCACGAGGGAGAGATGAGCAGCTTGTCTTTGAGGTCAGGCTGGCCTTTTGGCTGGTGTCCTGTGGGCACTGCAGACACACGTCTGGTGTCTTAAACTTGGCTTTTCCAAGACATAGATGCTGTATCTGACAGCTGATGAAAGGAGGCTGACACATGATGACTTGAGATAAAGAGGCAGAGTTAAGATCTGCATAATAAAAATACCTTTCTTTTTTAATCTCTCTCTGTGGTTTGTGGAAATTCTATTTTTAGAGAATTTTTAGAGGTGGAAGAAAAAAATTAGGAAGGCTTTTCTGTGTGATGGTTGTTGTGCATTTTTTAAAAATGAATAATAGACTATCCGGTATTTCTCATAGACTTTTACTGGTTTTAAAACTCTTCTTGCAACCAGCTAAAACAGCAGGCTTTATCAGGACTGTTAAATTGAACATAGTCACTTGAGTGAATCATTTATAAATTAAATGTATTGCCACATCCAGGTTGAAGTAATTGAAACTACCTCAAAGTAAATATAAAGAACTGGGAGATATTGATATTAGGAATGTATCTGAACTGAAGTTAAATTTTGAAATGTAATTATGGGAATGACAAGACTATTAAATCTGAAACGAGATCTGTTGACCCTTTGTCCTTTAATCACCAAAACAATGCAGGTAATTGTGTGTATATATAAGAAGTCTTAACAGTGCTGGTCTTTGTCCTTATTAAAGGGAAGAAAATTTTTCTTTGTAAGTTATCAAGAACTTACCTTTGGAAATGTTAAAATTTATAGGAGAAAGTTGAGAATAGGAGAGTTCATCAGCTGAGAGAGAATCCAACTACTTCTGTATGTTGAGGTCATTTTGAAAATGGCCTTTCTCCACCTTCACAATTACAAATGAAATATTGTTCCCAGGTGTTCAGCTGTTTCTTTGCAAGATCACCTGCTAATGGCAAGTGTAGTCCTCCAGTGCCATGTGAGTGTGTTTCTGTCCTGATGCCTTCTCTTTCTTTCTCCAGTTATAATGTTTTTCATTACTGCTGAAAGGTAGTTAATCTAAAATATAAATATTATAGGACTTTTTTAAAAAAAGTATTTGAGACTGCCCAATGAAAGTATAACTGTTTCTCTGCTTTTGTTGTAAACAAGGGTCCAGTTTCTCAGATCATAATTTCTGCCATCTGCTCTACACTAGTAGTAAGATATCCACATTAAAGAAGCTAATAATTGGGCTTTATATATTCATGAATTTGAAACCTTAAGAATTTTGGGAAAAAAAAAAAAAAAAAAAAAAACACGGTTCTGTCCTTAACTAACTTGATGATCATATAACTCATTCAAAAAAAAAACACACCCCAAACCAGGCAACATGTCCTTTTCATGCTGAAGGATGTAATGACTTTATTGTACTCTGCATTAAGCAAATTTTTATTTTTTCTTCCTTGTCTACAATATTTTGCAAAGCACTGGCACCGCTAGCGAGCGTGCATGTGCCAAGCTGTAGCCAGCAGCAAATATTTGCAGGTGGATGCAATATCTGGAACCGCCTTAAGCAGTGTTCACTTCCCAGTGCCACGAGACGGGCCTATGGTATGCGGTTTAACTGGTATTTAACTTTTGTCTTCTGAGTCAGTCTTCGTCCTTGGAGCTCCTGTGTTGAGCTATTTCCCGGTTCAGCGCGAGAAGCACACGCTGCAGGAGAAGTGATCAGGAGGCCAAAAGGACTGGTAATTATTTACTGCACAGCTCACACTTCCTTTTTCTCCACCCTCATGTTCTCCTGGTAAAGGACGGTAGAGCTCTGCCGCACAGCTGATTGGAACTGCTTTTAGGCGATGCAAATGAAAGAGTTATCTTCTAAATATCTAAGTTCTGAGCAGCCAGCGAAAGCACCATTTCTCCCTTCCGTTTGCTCGTGTTGTTTCCTTGCAGGAAGGGGCTGCCGCTCCCCCGTGAGCAGTTCTGGACGCTGCGCAGAGCAGCCTCTACACGAGCCCAGCGGGCACGTTGCCTGCTTGCCCTGCTGTCAGAGGCAGGTTGTTGCCTCTGACAATCTCCATCTTGCTCTGTAAGTGACGCTGAGGCACAAAATTCTCTGCAGTGCAGTTGCAGTTAGACCTCTGAGCACTGTGTATAGTGATTCTTCCTACGGTTAAGACCATTCATGCCATCTGTAACAGTTCCTCATTTTATTTATTTACTTTCTCACTCCAATTCAAGGTAGGAAGAATAATAAACTGCAGCATTCAGCCATGCCAAAAGCAGTTGCTGCAGATGACTTGTTGGCTCCCTTCTTATAGCGTTGCTTGCTCCAGGCTGTTTCTGCTCCTTTCTGAATGAAAACTGAGATCCTTTTAAAGGAGGGAGAATAAAAAAAAAAAAAAGATGAGAAGGAAACTAGTCATCCCATGCACAGAGGGCTATTCCAAGCCATTGCCACATGTGCTATTTGTCACGACAGTCTTCATATCAGCTCAGAGGTCATGCTGGCTACATTCATCTCAGATTTGAAGTGAAAACCGGTCATCTGCTGAGTCTCCTCCCTTCTGGAAAGACGGGAGACAAGCTGCTACCAAACTTAGCTTCCCTTTTGAGCAAAGGCCTCCTGCTAGTTTCTCTCCTGAAGTGAAATGTTTCCTGTTTCACCTTCCAGGGAGTCTGCAGGACTTCTGAAATCTTGCTAGGGTTGTGAGGAATCTGCCAATGACTGAGAGCTTTTAGGATGAGCCAGAGGAGAACCCTATCACCTGAAAGCATCGTCCTCTCTCGTGCCTGTGTGTGGAGGGGAGCTGCTCGCTGTGCTGGAGGCCGGGCAGGGTGTTCCAGCAGTGCACTTCGCCTTTTGCATTTGTCTGTACTGCCTGCGAGGAAGCAAGATGCAAATCTTCTCCTTCCGTCAGCTGGACCCGCTGGTAACATGTGAAGAGCTTGCGATTTCCAGCTGCGCGCTGGCAGCTCACCAGGTCCAGCTTTACACGCTGCCCTGCATACGAGTGAGGCTGCCCAGGCTCTTGGGGCGAGTCTCTATCCTTCCGAAACCAGACACGGGTTCACAGGGCCACTGGTCAAAATAGCCTCCTGCTGCTGCCCCTTGTATTGTCTCTTCACACAGGCCTCCCTGCTGCACCATTTGTCTTCTGACCTGCAGGCCATAAATCCCATGGGGTGCTGTGCTCGTACTTGGCTAGTCCTAGGGGACCTTGATGGGGTTAGGACCCCTGGCACTGGCTTGTAATAAAGTCCTTCTCAGTTGCCAGGTGTGTTTGGGAAGTGAAGAGAGTGCCTCTCCACATCTGGCTCCACTCAGATTGCCTCCTGCCTGCTGACTGTGCCGAAAAGGAGGGCTGCAGGGGAAAAAAGCTTCCCTCACATGACTTCCTGTATGTTGCAAATACAGTATTCCTTCTTTATGGCCATGAATGGGTTATAAATCAGACAAAAGCTGAGTTGTGGGGTCTTGTCGCTTTCTTCTCTCAGTGAATCAGTTAATTCTTGGTGGGCTTGCAGCTCTCCTTACAGCAGGCGCAGATGGGGGCCCGGGCTCGTGTGCTGCAAAACCTCTAGACACAGGGCAGCCTGTGGTGAACCCTCGAGTGCTCTGGGAGAGGCAGTGGGAGGGTGATGAGAGCAGGCGCTTAGCAGGACAGCAGTCCTTGCTCCGAGGCAGGAGCGGCACCCGGGAAAAGTTCACGCTGTGGAACGACTCCTCAGGCTGCACGGGACACTTCGGGGCTGGGGATTCCCCGAGTGAGCTGGACCCCAGAGCTGTGAGGAGGAGTCGTGAGGCCGAAGATCCTGTGGAGAGCTCATGGGCAAAGATACCACTGATGATGCTGAAATGCTAAGAGAGCATTTGCTTTTAAATGGTTGTTATGAGGTTGCTTGAGCCTCAAATCATATGTGCTGTGCATAATCCAAACAAACCTGGTTGCTGCCTTTGCACAGCAAATGTTACTGGAAAAACCCCAAGCCCATAGCTTGTTTCTGGGTGTCCTGTAGTAGGTGATCTTGAGGGCAGCCTGTGGTTCGTGTGTCTGGGGCAGTGTTCAGGGGACTCAGATGCGAGATGTGCCTGTCCCTGCTTCATGCAATGATGGGAGCAAAATGAGAAGTGTGTGCAGGGACAGCTGAGAAGGGCATAGAAAAGGGCACTGGAGGGGCTTGTTGAATCTGGGAAGTCAGCACTGTTTCATCATGTCCATCTCCACAAAACCGAAAGCAGGGGCAGGAGCTCCCAAAGAAAAGGAAGTAGCTCTTTGGGAAGTGTGATGAGTAAACAGTGTGTGCGCGGTGAGCAAGATGCCTGCAGCCTGCATGAGCTGACAGCCTGTATCAGCCACAGACTCAGTGCCCAAGTACGTACTGGTTTGTTGTGGAGAGCTGAACATTCATCTCTGAAGTAAAACTGACCAGTCCCCCCCTTTCTTTTTAATTAGATCTTTTTGGGATGAGACATCCCTTCCTGAAATGGGAGAAAGGTAGTATTCAGCCTCCCACCACAGCTCTCTTCACAGTTGACAGCTGTGATAATATGACACTGTCGCCTGTAGTTTGAAGGCTCCTGAACACTGGCAGGAGGCCTTTCTAGCCAGTTGTTATTCACCTTGTGGGCTCTGCCTACATGGGGGTTGGCGGATGCTTGTAATGAGCTGATAATTATCAGGATCTGCTGGTGGTCAAAGCCTTGGTCATTTGGGAGCTCAAGACGAAAAGAGACCATCTCATTGATCTGCTGCCTTTGCAAAAGTAGAGAAGTTGCCACTCTTCCAGGTGACTAATCCTAGGAGGAGGTGCAGGACTTCACTCTTTGTTCCTCCTCTTCCAGGTAGTGTTCAGAGCATCCCAGCTTGGAGTAGGGGAGCACCGTGCAGGGATGCAGAAATGCATATGAAGGCAACCTCTGTTTAAGGGTACCTGCATTTGTGTTATTTTAAAGTGCACAAGCTATACCTGGGGAACATTCCTTGGGCTGCAAAATTCATCAAGCAAAACTTAGGAAATGCCAGAGCTCAAGCTGCCCATTTGGCTTTAATCTGCCCCTTTCCCAAGGATGGCGTTGGGCCCTGGAGCGCAATTGCTTCTGCCTGTGTCTTGCCAGACTTTAGGCTGTTGTGGAAAAGTGTGGGGGTCTACAAAGTGTGAAAGAGGAAGGGAACCGGATTAATAAATAAGTAAATATATTTAGTATATAAATATATTTATCTGGCACTCGGTGTGGAAAACTTCTCTCTAAATGGAGACACTTGAGCAAGTTATGGGCAACTGGAAAGAGGTCTCCTGTTAGGAAGCTCCTACTTCCTACTTCTCCCATCCTCATAATTAAAGTTTGCATCCATTTGGATTGCAAATCCTTCCTATATCCTATTCCTCATTGCATGTTATTCTAGAAGCATGGGCTATTTCTCATATTTTGGCACTTTTATCCATATGAAATTTCACAGAGTAATTTCTCCTTTCTAAAGGACCATCTCTGAAAATCAGTGCTCTTTATATCTGTCCCTCCTTTTCCCTCAATCTCCAGCTCAGCTCAGGTTTTTGTTAGGTGGACTTCCCAGGTGGTGGTTGCAGGTGGGTGCAGTAGTGGCAGGGGCAGAATATGTATTTGTGCAGTGATGTGGTGTAGTATTGATTGCAGAACTTGGATTTTAATTGCACATGGTGTATGTTGCAGCTTCTTCTGTTATGCCTGTCTTCATTTTTGTGTAAATATGTCTCAGAACAGTTTATTTTAATTTGTATTTATTTAGCTTGCCTAGGAGGAGGAGGGCATTTTAATTGAAATCAAAACCTTCTCAGTTGGCTCTGGCTTCACTTCTTTCTTCTCCCTGATGTGAAGTTGTTCCTTTTCTGTGCGTGGCTGAGAACTTTCATGGGAGATGCCCGTTGCTGTTGGCATCTGGAGTGATGTTGCACTCCTATTCCATGATCATGGAGCTGCCTCTGTGATCACAGTCAGGGTCGCTACCAAAGGTTGCACTCCTAGCAGCCTCATACTGAAGGAATAGGTTACATATTACTTCTGTAATTCCCAGGGTCAGTGATTTAGAGCGGTAATAAAGACGTAAAGATTAATACATGGAGCCTTCAGGGAATATTTCTATTCATAAACGGAGAAAGCAGAGCATGAGGATATGAAGGGATGCGGTGGATTGATGGAACAAATAAAATGCAGATTTTCTGAGTTTAGTGCTGCTGTCTAATTGCAGGTTGACCCCATTCGTTTCCTCATTCTGCACAAAGGCATCATTAATACCAGTCAGCTTTAGTTTAATTATAAGAGAACATGATACTTTTAGCAGTGCTAACCAGCTCACCTACATACATGTTTGTGTATGTGTGACTAAATACACACATATACATACTCTATTCATATGTGTGTCTTAATACAGAACCAGAGAGAAGAAATGAGCCTTTTGTCCAAAGTAATTTGATTTGGTATTTAGTTTTATTTGTTTAGCATCGAGTATTGTTTGAAAGCGGCATAGTTTTTTGCTAAAGGAAAAGGAACTGTGCATTGAGATAAGCAGTAGAAGAATAAAAGATGACATGTACTTGGCTTAAAAGATGTCCAAACTTACTGTGATATTTTCCAGGCATTGGTATTTCTTTTTCTTTTCTTTCCCTTCTTTTTTTTTGAAATTATAAACAGTGTTTGTTCATTTTTATTGAGTCTACAAAATAACAAAATAGTGCTGCAATATTAATACATTTAACTGTTTCTGGAATATGCATTTGAAAGGACTGTTTTGCAAGTCCTTTGCATTTAAAGAGGAATTTTTTATTAGGTGCTTACACAGGTCATTAAGGAACCACTGGACTGACAGATAATCATGTCATTAACTGCAGGTGAAAGCAAAGCAAAACAAAAGCAGTAGACTAGGGAGACAGCATTCGGGTGCTTTCACTTAAGCTACTTGATGGAGTTTGCATTGGCAGAAGTGACCACTCTTACTTCCTTGGATGCTGGGTTTGGTGGGTTGGTCCAGATAGGGTGTCGTTGCACTGGCAAGTGAAATCCCTCGCTGTCTCCCCACATCTCTGCCACCAGTGGAAAAATCAAATGGGTCCTCACGGAAAGAGGTCTTTAGCCGCGTGGCAGACACTCACAGAGCGATGACTATGGTCAGGGGACCCCTTGGCTAGGGTGCGGTGGAGGGCAGCCCTGGGACTGCCTGCTTGACGACTAACCGGGAACCTGGTGCTTTGGGCTCAGTGAGTTTGGCTTGGGTTCCCGTGTAGGGGCTCTGTTTCTAAAGGGGCTGTTTTTGTGTGATTGTGGGACTGATACGGGAGGAGTTTGTGTCTCTTGGGCTACAACTGTGGCTCAAACTGAGATGTAGTTAGTACAACTGCACATAAGCAGCATCTCTTTCTGCCTGTGGAAAAGCCCCCTAGTAAGCACAGGGCTTATTTAGTTTGTGAGTAGTGTCTGTTAAGAGGGGTGGTCTCCTGGCACCGGTGGCTTGTCACTTGGGAGAGTGATGCCAGAGCTAACTGGCTTCCCCATCTCCAACATCTAAATAATCCTGGCAATTGCTAGGGGTTGGGGACCCTGGCCAGCCCCTCTGTAGAGCAGTCCGGGGGCCGCCAGCACCGAGACGCAGTGGTTGGGGTCACTGAGAAGGTGGGTGGTTGGTTCTGTGCTGGCCCGGCCGCTGCTGTGTGTATCGGGCTCTGGGAAACTGATCTCTGAACCTTTTGGCCAGATATCTCTCTCAGTCCATGTTGTTATCTGGGTGATAGCACTGTGAACTTCCCCTCGCAGGCATATGTTTTCTGGAGACAAGAGGGAATTGTTGGACTGTGCGGAGGAACTTGACTTAAAAAGTCCTTGCGCTTGCAACGGAGGCTGCTATTTCATCGAACAAGATCTTTGGAACTTTACGTAACAGACAACTTGTTATCCTGACTGATCTACCCTCAAGAGGTTGGGTGCAAAGTCAGGGTCTCTAAATGAATAAATAATGTCCTGTTATCTTCTCATCATGGATTAGGCATATTTTGCCTCCACATATAATAAATATACAGTATCACTTATGTTAAACATTTCTTTTCGGAAGACATGTGCCAAGAAGCCATGTGCTTGGGAATAAGTTCACTTATAACCAGAGGGAGTATTTTATTAGCAGGATTGTTAGTGAATGAGCAATGGAGATACTGACCTGCGGGGTTTCCAGAATGTGGGAATCTGTGTGTCTCGCCAGCACTATAAATAAGTGAGAAAGGCTTTTAGAAAGATTTTTGTCAACTTGGTATACGTTATTTTGCTTCGACAAGTCTCCTTTGCTTCACAAACTCTGTTCTGTGTGCGGTGCTATTTATAAACCGGGGTGGAGGAAGAGGCTCTGGGAGCGAGTGATTCACAGACACAAAATAAGACCATAAACAATGTTAACACTGTGGCATAATCTGATAAAATCAGAGACTTGGACAAAGAGCGAAGCGCTGTGCCTCGCTGGAGCTGCTGTGGGGCGACTTTCCCTCCCTGCCCGCTAACCTTCCTCGCCACGTGGGCCGGGACCGCTGCCGCGTCCGCTCGCCGTCCCCGTGTCATGGGGCCAAGGCGGCCTAGCGGCCTCCGCTGAGAGCGCATGCGCCACGTACAGCAGTGTCAAAGTCCGCAGCTATTGATGGGAAGAGGGGCAAGCAGAAGGATTAAGAGGAGGAGGGAGGATGTAGTCACTCCTGCTGTGTTTACAGCAGTGTTCGGAGGTGTTATTTGAGTGGAAGGGTGCCAGGCAGAACACGCACCGCGCGCCTGTGCTGTGTTCGGGGCCTTCACAAAGAGGAAGCGATTTGTCAGGTTCACCCAGTGCTGAATTGGCAGAGCTCACGCCAAATCTGGGCGCTCATAAGCAGGTTGGCACATCCACAGATCTATCCGCATCCCAGGTTGTTCCTGCAAATCACAAGTCTGTGAGTCACAGAGGAGTGGAAAATGGGGAGAGATGAAATAAAAAACTGCTGCGGAAGAATCCAAGATGGGATTTGCATGAGCTGCTGGGTGGGAATCACAAGGGGCGGCCTGTGCCGGAGCAGCGCTAGAAATGCATCCGAACCACAGCAGAGGTGAAAAGGACGTGTAGACTTACAAAAAGCAAAAATATACAGGCAAAAATGTGCTCCCATCATAGGCGGGAAAATCCCATCTTGTACTTTCTCCTATTATGGGAAGGGTCATTGTTACTTTTTCTAGTAAAAAGAATCTTTTTCTTAATGTCTGTGGGAAAGGAGAATAGTCTGAATTGAGTCTTTGAGATGTTGTATTACAGAGAGTCTCAGAAAATGTGCTATGCAAATGACTATCTGCCCTTATTAGATGTCTCAATAGAGTTCATTGTCTTGGCATAGCTATTATTGGCGGTGGATGGACACTACATGATTTTGCCATCAAGCTGAAAAACTTCAGTGTTACAATCTCATGGCGAGGGTAATAACAGTGCACTCACTTAAAGGAGAGAAATGAATTAAGAGGAGTGAAAGGTCCATTGCTCTGTCCATTTTAGTTTGTCTTCTGTAGACTATGCCTCGCTTTGGGGGTCACAACAGAAGGTCTGTGCTTTGTAGGCCTGGCTCTGCCCCTCTTTCATTGCTTGTAGAATGAAGGCCCTTTTCGGGGGTGAGGCACTGGGGCACCTGCCACGTTTTTGTGAGGCTGGGGCTGCAGCGAAGTGCTGCTCTGCTCCAGACCCATCCCCTCCTGTCTCCCTGGTGCGGGGAGCTCTCCGCCCTCCTGCTTGCTCACTCGGGGAGCTGGCACCGTGCCGAGGCACTGCGGGCTCCCCTGAGCTTTCTTTGTGCGCCAGGGAAGTGCCAGAATCCAAGTCCTCAGAGCTGCCCAAGTTAAACCTGCGCTGGCCAAGTCTCGCTGAAACCTTCTTGGAGGCCCTGCTTTGGAAGCAACGGGTTGCATTGCAGACGGGCTCTCCCAGTATTGCGTGTCAGGAGCCTGGAATCGTGCTTCACTCACTCAGGTTTTTAGTCCTTTTCCAGTAGTCCAGCTTCTTCCAAGCAGATGCGAGAGGTACACTGGCTGTGAAGTTTTTAGGATATAGTGGCACCTAGGTATTTTTGCTTGGTGCCACCTACTGCCTCTCGGGTTAGGGCTATGTCTAGCATGGAGGCTGTAATGCTCAAGCTTTGCATGTTAATGGTGAAATTATAGAATAGGAAGGTCCAGATAAAACTGTGGCTTGGGGACAGTGCAGGTTTGCTGTCGCTGTGACCCCAGGGCCATAGGAAGGATCTGTCCCTGTGCGGTCAGCTGCCCATGTTCATGGAGGGCTGTGCCTTTCCTGCTCGGTTTTGGTGGTGCTTCTGAATCCACTGCTTTCTTTACTTCTTGCAGGAGCTGTGGGAGCCACTCTCTTTTTGATTGTTTGGTTAATATGTATGAAAGTTAATAAATAGCTAGAAGAGCTGCAGGCTAATTTGGAAACACTAGCTTTGCTTGGTGTTTGCTTTTCTTGCTTGAATTTTCAGCTGTAGAGGGAGGATTCTATCACTAATTAAATGAAAGAAGTTCCCCATTGCCCTGGTACATTCCTCCCAACTAACCTCCTGCTCCCCTTAATCCTCATGAGCAGTGCCTGCTGGGCAACCCTCTGTCCTGTGAGTTAATGACAAGAAACTTGAGCGAGGGGCTAACACGGCATGGGCTGCCTTGGCCCTTGACACGCTGAATGTGCAGAAATAAGATTATTCCGAACTGGGAGGCCTTGTGGTGTGTGGTCAGTCGCAGTCCAGGCTGGTTCCTGCCCCCTTCCCAGGTAGCGGCTAACGCTTATTTCCAAGCGAGGCGCAGGCGGCTTCCTGGCACGTAACCCAGCACGGAGGGTGGCGAGAGGCCGCACAGCCAGCCCGCCCTGCGAGCCTCTGCGCTGCCCCCTCCTCCCCTGCCTCCTCAGGGCCTGCCCGCCTGGTAAGGGCCCTCATCTCTCATGTTCCTTGACTTCAGCAGACCTGCATCCGTACGCTGAACTTGACAATTGGGGAGCTGGCTAAATCCATTCCCTAGGTTTCTAAAAAACATTATCATGGTGCACTTAGCTGGAGGATGTGCTCTGCTCTTCAGCACTGCTCAGGAATGCTTAGTAAATTTTCTGCCTTTTTAGATATAGGAACGTATAGGAATGTGTTGGGAAATACTTCTTTATTCTCCTTTTTCCCTTCAGTTTTCCACTCATGGTCATTACAGGTTAGTTTAATAAAAACGCTTTTATAAAAAGGGAAATAAAGTTACAGAAGGCAGTTTTAACTGTTGTCTTTGTATTGTCACAGGTGGTTTAGACAGCTCTTAGAACAGTTGTGGCTTCTGGGGGTTAAAAATTGCCCTTTGGTATAGCTAGTTTGGGTTTCTTGGGAATAAGATTTCAGCTATAACTTGGTATAAATTCCCCCGGCACCTAATTAAATAGACATGAGAAGTCGTAAAATAGTAACTGCTTTATTTTTTTTAGGTGGGTTTTATATTGTCGCGCTCCCAATATGAAAGCTCTAATTTAAACAAGAGCATCTGCATCCTTCTGCTGGGGCTTTTGGCTGCGCCTTGGGCCTAATCACAATCACATCTGCTCTGCACGGTCAGTCGTGTTGCACATGGGCACAAAACGAGGAAGGGAAAAGTACTGTAGAGAACTATAAGCTATGGCTGCAAAGCCAGGAAGCTTGCTACAAGTAGTAGGTAGTAGGCACAGTATTTGAAAATACTCTAAAATGAGAAAAATGAGAGAGAGAGAGTGCGAGAGAGAGAGAGAGAGAGAAAATCCAAATTAGTGCAGTTTTTTAGCTAACATTGAATTTACAGTTAGCTCTTTAAATGGAGAGTTAACTGTATTTTTCCCCTCTGCCAATACAAAGAATTTAAGCGTATGCTGGAAATAAACGTGTCGCACTGCCATCATCTTGGCATGTCTAGCAACAGAAATTCTCCTTTTCTTGAACCTGTATTTTGAGTTGTTTTGATGAACAGCACAAGTATGCTGTTTTGCACTGAACTTGTTTTCTAATCTTTAAATGCACAGGTGACATTTTGTGGTGCTTGAATATTCTCTCTGATTCAGTCAAGTCCTATTATTATACGCAAGTGGTACAGTTAAGATTGTTTCTGCTGCTGGGTTACTTCTGAACAGTGTGACTGATGCAACTACAGAGCTGCTGTTATTTTTGTTTTGTGTAATTTAGTTTAATTCATTTTGTTGAAAAGGTGAGGAAGGGATTTTCAGAGAGCATGTTATGTATTTCTGACTGCCTTTGAAGAGCTCAGCTACCACTTCAGATCGGCTCTGAAGAGTGCCAGTATCAGTGTTTCTGCCTTCCTCTTTTTCCAACTCCCCTATTTGTCTCAGAATAACTTCAGATATCTACTGTGTTTTTCCTTTTACAATTCATGTTTATTTTGAGCATCTCCACCCACCCCAGGTGAGCTTTCCTCCCTTCCCGGTGAGTGACTGCAGGTCTACTTGTCTAGAGAAGAAATGTCCGTGCAGCTTTTGGTTGTAGATGATGGGAGGCAGAATTGCAGGCCATAACCACTTGGCACTTCTGACATATCCCTCACCCGTTCCCTGCCTGTGTGAAAGGAAGCAAGGTTGCTGTTGCTGCTAGCTTTGCGCTTCTGCACAAGACTTAGCTTTTCCCTTTTGCAAAATTGGGTTTTCTTTACTTTTTGTGCTTGGTCTCTTGCATCTTGGCAGCCTTCTGTGAGTTGTTTTGCTGATGAAGCAGCAGCAGCCTGGAAGTTGCTTCTAAAAGGCGGGAGGGTGAGTGATCTTGCTTTGTCATCCCAGCATCTTGGACTCTCTGTATGCCGCTCTGGGTGAATTCCTTGATGATTTTTCACTGGCACATGAAGTAATATGTCCAGTGAATACTGTGGATTCATCTTTCAAAAATGTATTGCGGGAAATGGAATTAATTTCTTCCTGTGTGGGAAACGGGGAAAGTCCTCTGCAAATACCAAATACCTGAAGGCCCCTGTTTTGCTAGTTATGAGCTGGCCAGTTTTGCTAGATGTGAGCATGTGTCTTAGCAGAATGGTGCCCTGGTTGCTGTTTCTAGGTGTTACTGAAGTACAGATACAGAATTTGCATGAAGTGGCAAAACTAAGATTGCCAGATTTCCTCCTCTCTTTTTCAAGTTCTGCTATTTTCAACTGCTGTATTTGCCTTCTTTGACAATGTTATTATGCAAATGAAAGAGAACAGTTTATTAAAAAAAAAAAAAGGAAAGAAAAAATAAAAATCCCAGCAGTTAATTTGTGCAGTATTTATACCCATTACTTGAAAAACACATGGTTTGCATTCCTGTTGTGAATCAAAACGCTGCTAAGCTACCCTTGGGAATAGCACAGGTCACCTAAAGAAATACTTGGTGTCATGCGTGTTCCAGCTGCTTCATTCGTTTGGCTGCTGGTGCTGGATGGACCATTATTTGTCCCTGCTCCATAAGGTTAATCCCTCCACCAGAGCCTTGTGCGTGTCGGTAATGACAGAAGTAACCTGGCTTCGTATTGCCAGCAGCGCAACTGGAAAAGTGAGTGCGTTTGAAAATAATCTTTCTAAAAGCATCAGTGCTGGTCCAGAAATTATGTACACCAGGACCTGAACCAAGTGACATGCTTGGGTTGACTTAGAACAAGCAACTTGAAGTTTTTGGCTGGTCTCATTAGAAGGAGAAAGACAAGTTGGGTGGGTAGGTGGGTGAGCGGGGTGTAGATGGATGCTTTTGAGCCTTGTGATCATTAAAAGGATGCCTTCATGTGGAGCTTTCAGCAGACAGAAAGATAGTCAGGTTATCCTGCATGTTTCCTTCTCTTCACTGAAATATTTATCACCTCTTTGAGATTTCTGCTGCTGGCAGAAGGTTAACATATTCCAGTATCCGTTACTGCTATGAGGGATATGCTCTTGATGCGTCGTCCCCCCTGTGTGTGCAAGAGCTGATCTCGCTCATCTCCACAGACCTAGAACCAAATGCCCATTTCAGTGGTCTCAGTCCTTTTAAGAGAACCAGCTGAAGCCCAGCATGAGGTGATGTCCATGTGCTGATATCTATGGGCTTACTTCAGATTTTGAATGTTTCTTTACAGTCCCAGTGACTGGAAACTTCCAAGCATAAAAATCGCAACTATCCTTTTTAAATCGTTCCTGCACCTGGATTTTTGAGGGAGAAATAAAAAGTGGATGGTAACATTGGATGTCTGTAATATTATAGTAGAAATGAATATTTCCTAGCACCAGAAAATCAAAGTATCAGAAAGTTATTTCTGGAGAGTTGTCTACTACTAGCCATGTGATAGCGAGAAAGCAAATATTAGTAGGGATTTGCACCTTATTGAAGCTCAGATTAGTGGCAAAGATTATTTTCTCAATTGTTCAGAAATAAGCTTCTTTCTAAAAAGGTGTTATGTACTTTGGGCACTGTAGTCTTAACTTTTAGCTTATTTCAATATTTATGCCACTTCTTTTTCGTCACTGGTGTGTCTGCACTCACTTGAGTGTTGAGTTAGTCCTTGTGAACACTGTGTGAGGGAAAAACACCTGCTTTGGTAAAGATCTCACATAATTTTTCAAAGACTTATAGTAGTGACAGTTCTTTTTTGTATGTTTGTTATTTGCTTCAGTGTGTGCTGGAGAAGTTCCCCACATATATTTGAATATAGCAAAATATTTCCATTTCCTTATTTGCCCTACAGTACCTTTTCTTTTGGGGTGGATACACGTGATTTTGCAAAAACTAAGTATACCCTAGACCCAACAGTGTAGGGATACAATGCATTCTCCAGGACTTAAGTTTTTAGTCAACGACTGGCTTTTTCTCAAACTTGGTGATTTAGTTAAAGCTCAAGGCTTTGCTTTTGTGTGGAAACTTTTTGGAGGGAGTCAGGCCAGGAACTCTGTGCCTGTTGCTGTTTGAAGTTGGGAGCTGCTTATTTAGAGTTCGTGCCAGGGTCAGAACATGGGGATCTACTTTTTTCTTTTCCTTTTTTTTTTTTTTTTTTTTTCCTTCCATTTTATGGGAGGGAATTAGCTTTTGTTTCCAGTTTTGTTTATTTTACCCAAAGACTCTTACCAGTTTCTCCAAACACTTAAAAAAAAAAAAAAAAAAAAAAGAAGAAGTTTAACACTTGTTAAATTTGATGTAGGAAAGTTTATGCACAAATCTAACCGTAAGGATCAGTTAGTTATACAAATACTTGGGTATTTACCCAAAAGCAGAGAAGCAAGCAGCAAACACATTACTCTTTTTCTGACCAGACTCAGCTCCTTGCTTAGTGTGCCCCAGCCGTATGGCCTACAGCCGATCCTCGCTGCACTTTGGGAGTCTGATGGGGCTACGAGGAGGCTTCACCCTCTTAACCCCCTCTCACAGCTCTTTAGAAACCCGGGGTGATTTCGGATCAATCACAAAAAAATGTGATTTTTTTTTTTTTTTTTTTTTTTTTTTTTTTTCCCCCGTGATGTGAAAGTCTACCAGACAGCGATGTGCTCAGGGATCCCCAGCAAGCTTGGTAAGGGTTTTACAACTGGTGTTTTGCTCGGCTTTAGCACTGACCTCAGAGATGGTTAGGAAACACCGAGAACGTGAAAACGCTGCTGCTGGTGTCGTCATTGCTTTCCATAACATTTCAAGGTTTAAAGGCCTGTGGATTTTTTTTAGTCGCTGATTAGAATGAACAAGCAAGTTCTAAGTCCTAAAGTGCTAAATGTAAGGTCAGAGCAATTAATACACAGAGAAGTATTTTTGGGGACTTTTTCTGTAATTACAGAGTTGATAAGAATTATCTGTTTCTGTACGCAGCAGCGATAGAAATCTTGCTTATATAAACTGAAATAAAATACAATGAGCCCTTTAAAAACAAAGCGTGGAAGGAAGGGGCAGCAATTTATTGGCTCATTGTGTTGAAGACAGGCTAAATACACAAGCACACAGTGAGCAGCTTAAAAGGACCAGCTCAGGGTCTAGTTCAAGTCCTTCTCATTCATGGGTTATGGTGTCTGCCGGGAAAATGAATGGCCTTGGAGGCTGTCCCGAGCACCTTGCTGCTAAGATTTCTCTGGTTAAGCACACTGGAAACCGAAAGCTGTTCAAATACAATGAGATGGTTTTAACTGATGTTAACTGAAGTTACTTTGCGTAATGCTTTCTGTATCTCTGGTACCTGGCTGTGGTCAGCAGGCCAGTTAGGCTAGTGTATTTTTACTTGCTGCTGCTCTGCATGTTTTGAGTAATCTCTTGTTCCTCTGATACCCTTTTAATCCTTCTTTAGGGAGCTCCTCGTAAGCGGGTGAGCTTCTGCTCAGATAAGCAGAGAGGCTCCTAAGGCTGCAGCTCAGTGGAACTATTATTTGATATCAAACTGCAGATCTTCATTAATTATCAAAAAATGAAATGAAAAGCCAAACTGAGAGGTTGCGTAGGGGCACACAGGCAGCTTGTCTTATAGGCTCTGCAAATGTAGCACACAAATTGCCAAGACACTGGAGAACCTGTTACACTGTTTTCAGAACTGAGCTTTAGAGTTTACCTTTTAATACCTTTCAGCATAGGGTTTAGTCTCTGTGTATGTTCCCTGCTGCCTTTCAAGCAGTACATTCACCTCAGAGCTTACTGCGTTAAATGACAAGACTTTAAAACTGCATTCTTACATTTCGGAATTGAATATGATTTGATGTAGACTGTTGCACAACCCCACAAAATTAGCAAAAAGGAAATGGTTTTGAGATGTTCCCTTTCCTTTACCAGAATTACTAAAAATACAAGTTTCTAAAAGGTCTGTGAGTGGTGGATACAAAACGTAGCAGGAGACTCGGAGCAGAGAATCGTGATCTGTCCTCTTGGTTGTTACATACAGCTGATCAGAGACTCAAATAGAAAATGTTCCTAAAATAAGACCTGCATGGTGGGAGCAGTGGGTTGTGCTCAGGGGTGCACAGCGTTTGGTGGGGGAACCCACAGCAGTACTGCCCTGTGACTAGCCCCTGTGACCCAAAAGTTCAGCTGCAGTCCCCTGCATTCAGCTGGTTTAACTGTACCTTTTGGAATTATTTCTGGTAGCAGAGCCTGCTCCTGCGGTTGGAGGGAAAAAATGGGGGGATAAAAACCCTGCGGGGTGTGTGTATCCCCCAGGTGTTACTGAGGCAAAGCAGAGCGCTGCCCCGCCGTCGTGTCGCGTTACCACTTGTCCTGGCTGCGGCTCTGGCTCCTTAGCCAGCTTACGCGATATATCACCCCCGAACTCTTGTTGCTTATAAAACTCGCCATTAAATGGTCGTTTCGGTGAATGCATTATAAATACCTCGATCTGATAGGGAGGTTCCTGGAAGGGCCTTTCTTCCCACCCAAGCGCCGGGAAGCCCCGACTGCCTCTCGCCATTGTGCTCCTGCCGCCTTGGGATGGGGGAGGCCAAGCCCAGAGCTGAACGGACATGAAAAGGAACAACCATGCCTGAGGTGGCTCCCTGCCGTGCAGGCGGGCACCTGTCCCTAGCGCCGCTCTGCAACACGCACGTGTTGTCGTTTGTAGCGTGTTCTGCTCCGGACCTCAAGGAGATACGAAGGACTCGTGTCTCCGTCTGCCGGGTGTTGGAGGTGGCGGTGAGGCAGCTTTGCGGGGGCCCAGAGAAGCCCAGCTGTGTCGCGTTCAGTGGGCTGGTTTGGGCCTGGCGCGGCTGGGGTCTGAAGGCCGGCGCCGCAGCGGGGAGTGGGGCTGTGCCCAGAACCTGCGTCCCGGCCCCGTTTCCACCTCTGCAGAGCAAGGACAGCCTGGCCGGCTGCAAGGGGGCCTGAACCTGTGGCTGCTGCCTCCAGGTGGGCACCATAACCCTTGGGGCATTTAACATATTTGGGCTGAACATAGCTCTCTGTTTTCTTTGTTGCCTTGGCTTTTTTCTTTTCTTCTTTTTTCTTTTTTTTCCTTCCCTTTTAACGAGCACCCAGCATGTGAACACTTGGTCACTATCAAGATAGTTTGTTCCAGCCTCTTGTGCATTCATTCCCATGCAAGTTGGAGCCGGTTGTCCTCGAGTGAACCCTTCGGCAAGTTCAGCCCAAATTCATGAATAGTTGTCGTCCCTGAAACTGTGTTTTTTAATGAATAAATGATTCAGCAAGAAAAAGACATTCCATCCAGAAACAGTAATAGCAACATCTGCTAGGGCTGCTCCTTTACTGCTCTGTGCTCTTCAGGCTTGTCAGGAGCAGTGTGGATCCAGGTTAGCAGATAAGGTTGGCTTTTTTTATTCTTTTTCCTTTTTTAATTTTTTTCTTTAAGCTTATAGCTTTAAAAAGAGCACTTGGCACAAAAACCTAGGGTACTGCAAGAGAAGGAACTAGGTCTCATAGACACACAAACAAGGTATCTAAGAGACGATATAAAACTATAATAATAAAGGAAGCGATCTGTTGTTTTAAACTCATCCTTATTCAAAGCAGTTCTGGCACTTGGGTGTCTATTCAGTGTGTGGAGGGGGAAAGGAAAAAAAAAAATAAAGGAAGTTCTGGTGCTTTATTGGAAAGGTCATTTCTCCAAAGTATCAGCTGTGTAAAAGATGCTCTGGTCTGTTTTGGATTGTAAACTGTTGTAAAACCCTGTTTCTAGGGTGTCTGAGCATGTGGGCCAGCATTTACACATGCTTTTCTGATAACTGTTGTAAATAATACTTTTATCATGAGTTCTGTTGTCATATTAAAAAAAAAAAAAGGTATTAATGAAAGTAAGTAATGAAATAAAATTCCTAGACTATTAAGCACAGTAAGACTCTAAGAGGACACATGAGGTATTTACATGATGCAGGCTAGGTATGCAAGAGCTTAAATCGCCCTTTCAGTTTGGGGACTGGGAGATTTGCATACAGCAATACTGTCTACTTACTGTTAGTAAATACAGACAGAGAGATATCTATTTAAAAATCTAGTTAAATCACAGTAAAGAATGGAAAAAATAAAATGTTCTCTCCTTATCTGATTATTTCAACTTCCCATCTCCAAAGTGTGAGTTTGGAAGTTGTGTGCAAAGGGTGTTACTTCGAGACTGTTTCAGAAGCCAGCAATGCAAATGATCTAGATTTAAAAACACCATGAGTATAACACATTTTTTCTTTATTAAAACGCAAAAATTAAATTCTGATAAGTCATATCATCTAACTTAAGTTTCTGAGAAATTTCCAGACACGCACGTGTTATGTGGTGGATGTTGGAACAAAATTGCAGAGGGTGCTGCTGAAGACTTTCCTGTCTAATTCCTTCCTTTTATTGCAGCACTTGGGTTTTCAGTGCAGGGGGGTCCTTGGCTGTGGTGATTGATGGTGCTGACTGTCGCCACTTGTAACCAGCCACTTGTGTGCTTGGATGTCAGTGCTGGTGCGGGGCCTCTGCATCTCTAGTGGCCATGTCTTATAGGAAATATATAACTTGCTGGGGTTGCAGCTCATAGGCAGGCATTGCTGTCTGAAGTACATGCGTGAAATCTCTGTTCAACAGCAGGCACTGTCTCTTTTGAGGTAAGCTGGGTAAATGCTGATGCATTTCTCAACAAATGTTCCTGTGACTCAGTAGACTGAAGGGTTGTTTTTTGGCATCGCTACCTGCCTACTCGTCGTAGGATACCTGAGTTTTGCCCATTTTCTCTTAACCTATCCCTTCTTGCTCTTGAGAAGCTGCTGATGTTATTTCTTCTCTCTTGCCACAATATGAGATAGAATCAGAGTGCATCTTTTTTTGGCATTCTCACATAATGGTGCAGGGGCACCACTTGCTGGTCTCTCCTGTGAAGGAAGGAGGAACCCCCTGAATTATCCGAACACTTCCCTGTTTGCTTGGCTTACTTGTAACAAATGTTCTTTGTTAAACAACTTTGAAGATGGTTGTAAAACCCGTGTATGCAAAGCAGGCTGTGAGCACAGTCTTGACAACGTGCAGTAGAAGAAGCATGTAAATAAAACCCTCTGCACAGGGAGGAAAGAGTTGTAAAAGCAGCTTTAAAAGGTTATGAGTCATACAAACAGGATATATTCTTGGAGAAGAAAAAGAGAAAATACCGTGATGAAGATGTTCAACCCTTCAGGGTTGTCTAGACACGTGCCTGGTGGCATCTGGAGGCTTGTGTATCCCCACAGGTTGTGTTCCCTCGACAGAGGCAGGTCTGCGGGTGCCTTCCTGCGTGGTGGCGGCAGTCGTACGTCTTGCCACGCTGAGCCCTCGCCTGCACTGGCGAGCTGAAGCGAATGCCTTTACCCTTCAGCCAGCTGAGGGAGTTTTCAGCTTTGCCCTGCATATACTGTGTGGCTACAAGTTGGGGTAGGCTGCCATAGCCTGTGAACATGACACCGCTTTTTCCCGTGGCATAATGGTGCTCGTGAAAGTTGAGCGTTCCTTCTTCAAACCTGTTCTGCAGGTAATCGCGTTTCTGCCAGTGTTACATAGTTCGTCGGCACGTTGCCTCTCTGCTCTCTTTGCACCCTCAGCACAAAGGAATCCAGCTAGTGAATCACTGTGGCTTTAGCTCTTACTGGAAGATGAGGACAGAGCCCCGGGCAGACGTAATCGCTTGGCAGAGGCGGTGAGGAAGCCCGGGCCACCCGTCCCGATAGGTGCAGGATCCAGGATCCCGATCACGTGTCGTTTCAGCAGCTGGAGAGCCCTGGCTTCCTCTTAACTCTTGCCTCGCTGCCCTATCTGCGGCCTGGCCTGCAGGTGAACAGCAAGCAGAGGACTTAGGGCTTTCATGTCATCTGATACACGGCTTTGGTCTTCCGACTTGCAGTGCCCTGACTCTGCCTTTATGTGTTTATGATTTTTGTTGTGGACTTATCTTTTTGAGATTCTAGCTGGCCTCTGGAGATCATGCACTCAGCAGGACGATGCAGAACACTTAATCTTCGCGTGACTCCTGCTTTATACTGGTGCTTTAAAGGCTGCACTGGCTTGGGCAGTGCTGAGCAGTGGTTCACATAGGTGCCAGCAAGGGTGCCTAGCACCCTAATCCATGGCTGCTATATGTGCAAATACAGTGAGAAACTTAGTTTGCTTAAAGTATATGCTTAAAGTATGCTCATGGCATGGAGGTCTTGGCTTTGTCCTTGCCTTAATGGTGACCTAATGCGGCTGCTCCTCCCTGAGAACAGCAGAGGCGTTATTCTGGCTGTTGGAAAGCATAAAAAGGCAAGCACTAAATGTCTGGCCTACAGAAAGTGGCTCTCTGTAGGAGATGCTTTGCGACTGTGCATTGCTCCCTGACATGGAAATACTTTGCTACCATTTGTTATGGGTGTTATTTCACCTCTGACGCATGCATGTGCGTGTCTGCAAATCAGAGAGTTGTTGTCCTGGCATCCTGGCGATGGAGCAGGGAAGCCACGTTTGGAAAGCATTTGGAGAGGAAGCTGTGAGCCCTTCCACAGTCCTGGTGTTTCTGAGGGTGTTGTACAGATGAACCTGCCCCAAACAAGCATCTTAAAAAAATTGACTAAAAAGAAGAACGGTATAGTTAGGAATGGCAATGCCAAAGCCTCTTTTCAGTCCCTGGGGCAGTGCCGGAGCCTGACGTGCCCTGGCCAGCATTAGTTCTCATTACTGTTTGGCTCCTTTTCAGTCACTCTTGAGGCTGTAGTTGTTGCTCTGGGTTCCTCCGAAGTAAGATCCAGCAAAGTGGATGAAGGTTGGGGGATGGGACTGCACTTGTTGCTGCCTCTCTCCTGCCTTCCCCTCAGGTAGTTCTCCCAAAGGAGGGAAAGGCCTCTGTAATAAAATTGTTTTTAATAATGCACCACTATTCCCAGTAGTTCTTCTAAGTGCTATTAGAGTATTTTGCCAGGGAAATCCATTAAAACAGGAGGCTTCCTTTATGGAAAAGGAAGATGCATTTCTGCATCTAATAATTTTGCTTCACAATGAAACTTACAGGTGGTGGTTGCTAACTTAGTGGCAATACGGTTGATTTGGATCAAGTTGGGTGAATTTCAGGAACATTTCACTTTCAAATGCAGGAGAGGGATGGGGCGGCCGGCGGGCTTTTTGCAGCCCTGTTTCTATTCCCCCTCTGTTCAGAGGGGAGGAGAGAGGATGTTCGTGAGCCGGGCATGAACTCGTGGGGCAGCGCGGCACAACGGCACCTTTTGTGCCCCTGAGGAGGGCGGCTGTGCCTTGGAGCCGTCTCTCTGCCGCGGTGGAAATCGGTTCGTGGGTTCAGCGGGCTGACGGCTTCAGGCAAACCTGCCCCATGCTGCTGCGGGGGAAAACCGCATACGGGGAACGTACCGGGTTTGGTTGGGCGGGCTGGTTGTGTTTGTGAGGACCTGATCTTAGCAGCTCAGCCACCGCTTGACTTGCCTCTGCAGGATCAGCTCTGAAGTGCTTTGCGCTTATTAAAAAGTTGATCAAATGCCACTTCACTTTTCAGACCTCTCAAAAACTGTAGATTTTAAGCATCTAACTTGCTGCTAAGAAATTCTATGGTCCAGCCAGAATATTATGGCACCAAGTTGCTTCCCTCGCTCCCAGTTTGTGGCGCTGGCTTCGCAGCCAGCGCGGGCTGTGATGCCTCATGTCGGTGTGGCCTGTGGCTCCTCCAGCATTTCCAGCCCCAGCAACGTCCTCCTTGTCTCTGTACTCTCCTGAACGCATCAGCTGTGGGACTTTCCTCACTGCTGCTGGTCGCACAGATGGTTTCACTGGGGCCTCTAGCGGTCTCAGGAGAGCAGAGCGGCCGCATGGGCCCAGCCAGAAATGACTGTGCAGGTTCCCCAAATGTCCCGCAGCAGAAATGCGGTAGAGATAATTTACGTGGACGCTAGTGGAGTGTTTTACGTAGAGCTGGAAGCAAGCGTGCTGAAGGAGCATAATTCAAAGGCAATAACCATTAACAGCGCGTGAAGGAGGAGGTGAAGGTCAGCCACGAGGGCCTTGTCATGCGCCCTGACCACAGGCTGCGCGCTCGCCGCTACAAACCTCATTACTTTTTAAACGAGCGAGTTTTCACCAGCCTGGTGCAAGCAAAAGGATAAACACTCCTAGGAAAAGAAAAGGGCAGGAGCGTGGCGCAAAGCAACACGCCTCACATGCGCCAGCCTCGACTACCACACACACACAAAAAAGGGATTTTCTGGGTAGCGAGGCAGAGTTCTGGGCTCCCAAGTGAAGGCCTTCAGAGGCCTTGGCTCTCCTATCCCTTGGGCATGGTGTGTTAAATCAAAAAATCCTGCTTTATTTTGTGTTTGAGTTCTCTGTCAGGGTCATATTTGAATTTTTTTAATATAATATTTAAAAATCGGCTAGTTTTACACTGAAAATTCTTGGACCCGATGCAGCCCAATGTGGTTCTGTTTCTAAAGTGCATTTTAGCACTTTTTACAGAGTCTGTTCTTCAGTGTCTGCCCTGGGGAAGTGAAACTGCTCTTGGTGAGAGCTGCAGTCCCCCGCCAAGTGAGTCCTCACGGGGGCACTCGGGAAGCGCCCTTCATTTTCCTGCCAGTGCTGCCTTGTCCAGGCAGCCTGTGCTGCAGGTTTGGGGCCTGTTAGCCTTGTTTTTTGCCATGGGAGTCGTCCTGCTCTTCTCTCTTTTCCTTTTCTTCATTGTATCCTCCTCCTTGCAGGGTGTGCCTGAGTAATGACTCAGAGTGAAAAAATAGTGCTGGTAGGCTGCAGGCAGGAATGTGCCTTGTTCACAGAAAATGTGGGTTCAAGCTGTAAGTCCTTAGTTTTAAAAGAAAATAACCAGCAGCTTTAACTGAAAATTCTATCAAAATAGGAGTTTTTTTGGCTGGGCATTGCTCGTTATTCTTCTCCCAGCTGCAGTTGCACTGTGTCAGTGTGATGCTCAGCCTGAGAGACAACAACTTGGGATTTAGCAAGTAGCTGTTTTAAATATTACTCATTGCCACTGTCAAATGAGCACACTCTTTTCTCTCTAAATCTGTTCTGTGTGTGTGTGTTTGTTTCCGTGCTCTTTGGATATGTTGTACAGAAAATTTCAGAAAATGCCTCGCTGCTGAGTTGGGCACCCAAGAAGCTGATACAGGTGAAACTTGGGAGCCAATCAGGAGAGGAGGGAAAAACTTTCTCCAGTATGTTAACCTGTGACTTTTCATTTGCTGCCTCATCTTGGCTTTCCCGCAAGGCTTTGTCTTGCACAACGTTTTTAGTTCACAGGAGGTTCTATACCAAACAAAATATCCTCATTTGTTTCCGTGAAGCCCAGTGGAAAAAATGACATTTGGTCCTTCTTTGAAGGAAAGCTTGCTTGCTTCAGGGAAGGCAGAATTTTTAGAAATGTCAGGGGCCAAATATAAATATATGCAAAGTGGAAATAGTTTTTCCTCTTTCTCAGAACTGCATAATAGCTCAAAATACCCTTGGCATGGTTGCTTATGGATGCAGACTGCTTTTAGGGGTTTGCATTGCTTCCTAATCCAGAGTGAGGGAAGCGTGGCCAACCCTGCCCAGTTAATAACAAACATCAGCTCAGTCTTTTTCTTGCTCTGGGCTTTGGACCCCAGCCACCGCCATGTTGTATCATGAGCAGAACTGCTCACTTAGGGTTAAAAGAGAAGAACATTCGAAAGATCTTGCAAAAACTTGGTGCACTATCTCTAAAATTAGAGCTTGTTTGCTCTGGTTGAGCTGATTTACACCCACAAAATGAGGAATGAACCAGACATTCTGTGATGTGTTGTGGATGGGCTACTTGTGATGCTGGGGAAAATGCAGAGATGACACTTGCCTCAGCCGGTTATCATTTTTGCATTGGGAGAGAGTAAATCATTTTGAATTCATCAAGAGTTTATTTCAACTGGTTAAAAATCTGCTGTTGGGAAACAGATGAAACAAATTCCACAGACCTGTGCATTGGAAAGTGGAAAGGAAGCCCTGCAGTCACTCCATTTTAAGCAAAATTGTCGCACAATTAAATATTAGTTCCCAGCTTAGGCTCCTGGTGACTCTTCTGCTTTCAAGTAGTAAGGACCTGCTAGGGAAGGGCTGCAAATCCATGAGTGCCTTTGGGTTTGGCGAGGGCTCAGTCCTGCTAGCACAGCTTGGAGCCCATCTACCGCTCAGTGCTCTAATCCATGGAGCGGGGAGACCTTCCAGCTGCCCTGCAAGTCCCCAAAGGTCCCAGCAAGGGCTGGAGAGCCTTGCTGGGCCGTGCAGGGTGTAGGCAAGGCTGCTTTCTGTATTGCAAGACTTCCGGGAGACTTTGCGGGCTGTAATTCTCATCTTCATTGTGTGCCCTGGAGCAAAACATGTCCCCTAGGAATGCCTACTGAATAAGCATGTGCCATCTGCAGCTTGTTGCGGTGGGAGAAAGTCTGCTTTGAGCTTACTGAATGTGGAGTGGCGCGTGGAGCCGTGCACGCTGCCATGAGGGTGACGCTGCGGTGGCCGGTCCACAAGGATGTGGCCGTGGGACATCTAACAGGCGCAGCAGGGAAGAGAGCAAATGAGGTCCCTGTTCCCATCCAAATTAGCCAGGCGCCTAATTGCCATCGCTTAAGTGCAGGGGTCCCTAGGAGGGATTTGGAGACCACTGCGGTAACTCTGTATTTGTGTGGAGTTACCCCAAGCTGAGGGAGCGGGTGGTGTGGGAGCAGATTGGGGTGAAAGGCCTTTAGCTTGGGGAGGGCTGTGAATAATTTCCTGCCTTTGCCCCTATGAGTCACAGGGCACACAGTGGGGAGCACATGAAAAATAAGAAGCAGCAACCCCAAGCTTCCTTCGCACAAAGGAGTTGTGGCCAAGGTTTTTTTTGGTTTGCTCACCACCTTCCTAACCATGTATTTACATTAACTAAACCGCTTTGTTTTGGAAACCAGAACACCCTGGGCAGGTGGGCTGCTGCGGACAGGGATTTTGCCCAGGTGCCTTGGCTGTCCTGCTTTGGAAAGCCCTCGAGTCTTGCTGAATATCAGTGAGGCTTGGGCTTCTCAGACACTTAGTAATTTTGAAGATATCTCCTTCATACATCTTACTGTCTTCATCGGTAAGGTTACTTTTATGACTAAAGAGAAAACTTAATTTTGTGACCCGCTGTACGCCTGAGGAGGTTGGAGCCTAGACCTGCATNGCTTAATTTTGTGACCCGCTGAGGAGGTTGGAGCCTAGACCTGCATCGTTTATGTGCTGCCCACGTAAACTGTATGCACAGGGGCACGGGGGCAGACGTGAGCACGGGTTAATGATTGGCCTCTTGGGGACCTCGTGGCCTTTGATCAGGCACGGAGAGTGGCCGTGTGCCACAAGAGAGGGCTCGTGGCCGCTGCCGGTGACCAGCTTGCGACACACACCCTGCCTTGTGCTCCGCTGAAAGCACGAGGCGCCAGGAGGAGGCAGGCAACGCTGGGGGGCGATGGCCGCAGCGAGGGGTGAAGCAGGAGCAACCGTGGGTGGAGAGGGGCAGCCCGCGGACTGAGCGCTGACCTAGTGCTCTCTGCATTGCGCAGCGGCTGCCGAGTTCGGGAGGAGAAGATGAAACGCCTCAGAAACCTCGAGTTTGGGAACACGGGCATCCTCTGTGCTCTTACAGGAGAGGGAGTAACCTAAGTGCAGGCTGTGAGTAACCTTAGGCATTTGCTGTCTTCTTGTAGGGCTACAGAAAACACTGTGGCCTGCTCAGTTCTGTGGTGGGGCTATTAAAAAGTTTTCTGTTTATTCCTTGTTGCCTTCTTTTCTTATCCAAAATAACATCTTCTGGGCTTCGCCGTTAGATTGCCCTGCATCTTGGGATTACCCTGCGTCTCTCCCACAGCAGCTCTCTCTCGATAACTAACCCCTTTACTCTGGATGGTACCTGGAGCATTTCCTGCCTTCAAAAGAGCTGCTTTTCCCTTCGCTGTCTCCTCTTCCTTCCACCAACTTGCTTGTGAAAGGATACAAGAAGAGCTGTTGACCTGAATGTGAAGGAAGACATTTCCTTGCTTTGTGCTGGGCATTTGGCTTGTGCTCCCATATGCTCAGAAGAGTCAAGGAGCTTCCCAGGTGGATGTAGGACATCTGTGTCCCGAGCTTTGGTGTGTGTCCTGAGCGGTGAGCAGGCCTGTACCAGAGGAGACCGGCAGTTGCTTCCTTGCTGGTTGCCCCTCAAGTGCCTGCAGATCTCCGTCTCAGGCTGTCACTTCTCTCCTTGAGGGTTTTCTGCTGCCACCGTGAGGGAGACACAGAAAACAACATAAAGGGCCATTCGTGTGCCTGCTAACAGGTTGCAGAATGGCTTTGTCACAAACAAAGCCTTTATTTGAAAGACTAGAAAACATTTTCAAGGCCAAAGTTGCCTGTGAGTGCTGCTGGCAGAAGAGATTCAGGTGGCAGTTAATGGGCACTGCTGATACCTTTCATGTGTGCATGTGCTGAGGAGTGTTTTGGTCTTTTACTTCTCTGGGTTTTGGTTTGAGAATTGTGAAATACTCTTTTGTGAAAAGTAATAGCAAACTCTGTCACAGGAAGTTGAAAGGAAAAATCTGATAAGTTAAAATAACCTTTTAATTTTGATTGACCTCTTTTTGTGGGATGATGTCAAAGATATTATCTAACTCTTGCCGAAGATTTTAGGTTTCATTTTTCAACTTTTATGTGCAAATTAAGCAGTAAATGTAATTCAGGCTTGCTTGCTGGCAAAGTATTAAACTCTGTTTTGTTTAAAAGGAAAAAATGTGTCCTGAAAAGTATAAGTGTGTTTGATTTTTTTTTTTTTTTTTTTTCTTCCAAACAGCTCAATATCCCTGCTATTTTTATCTCAGTATATTTTTAGGTGTCTCTTCTGCAAATTGAGGAGTTTAGAGAGTAGCAATGGATTTTTGAATTGTTTCGTCATGTTAGTGCTGGTTAATCAAGCCAGTCTTTATTTTGATTGAACTTCCAATAGTTTTAAAATTCTAATTTCTATTCCTGTTTTTTTGTTTGTTTGTTTTTGTTTTACAGGTCGCATGTATAATTGCCTGTAAGTATCATTCTGTTGTGGTTTTCCTCTTTTTTTTTTTTTTGTCCCCCTTTTGTCCCCTTTCCTTTAAGAAAGTGTCAGCTTTAGTGTCAGCCAAGTATTAAAAAAAAGGCAAACAAACAAAAACTTCCTAAAAATAACTTTTAGAAATACCATTAGGAAATATAAACTCGTCTATTGTAATCTCGTAATTCCAGCAAAACACTTGAATAAATCTTTAGTTATTTTTAGCATGTACTCTAATCCCCTAGATTTTCAGGTTTTTGAAGATTTCAGTAAAATCAAGAATAGATTTAATGTGTTTGAAAAATGGGAGAATATACTTAAAAGTTCCTCTTCCACCAGCACCCCAAATGCTCAAAACACCCAACATGATGTTTTAAGGAGTTCTTGAAATTAGCGCAGAAGCTGTTGTATTGGGAAAAGATTCATTGAAAACAACTAAGGTAACAAAGATGTATAGGTAACAACTTTTCTTGTGGCAGAAACTTACAAACCTTGTTGCAGGGTCATTCTATGTAATTATTGAGCATCCAATGTACATGAGCTGGGCTTTAAATTTTAGGGCCAACCTAAAATGAGAAGGCTACATTCTCATTTTATGCAGCTTTAAAGTTGGAATTGGTCCTAAAGGACCTTTGGATTGTGAGTGAATTTGTCCCATAGTACTTTTGGTTTTGCTTTCATGAGTCTTTGTGTGTATCCATTTTGAAAAAAAAGAAAAAATAAGAAAAGAAGGTTGCACTCCCTGCCTACCTCCCTACCGGGTATCCTATTGTTCCCAGTCACCTTTCTTAAGCTCCCTATGGATGTTGCTTGTTTAACAATATCACAGTTTCAAGTAAGGTAGTAATTTTTGTGTATAATGTTAAGGAAACGGCTGAGTCAACTCTCTCCATGCTTGAGGCTGAGCTGTGTTGACATAATGCTACTTTTGTAGGCATCCCCACTTGTGGGAATGCACCGTGTGCAGCTGAGCGCTGTAGTGCTCCTGTCCTGGGGTTAACAGGCAGATTTGCCCGGCCAAGTAAAGTACCTTTGCTCTGGCAGAACAGGAGAAAAATGTGCACAGAATACGACTGTGAGTTCAATTCTTTTCAGACAAAAGTGCACTGAAATAAAGAGCATCTCATTATGACCCTCATCCAGAATATGTCAGTGAATGACCTAAATAACCTGACAGTCTCTTAACATAAATCTGATGGTCTGACAGCAATTAAAAGTGGTAAAACCAGGAAAAGTGCAGTGAGGTCTCTGTACAAAAAAGAATTGACAAAGCAGAAGTGCCTGCATACCTGTGAATGATTATATTTTTGCAAATGGGAAACCTGGGAGTTCTGTAAAGATATTTATAGCTTTGTATCTTTCCTTCTCTTTAGGCATTCAGGATTGCAGCTCAAAAAATATAACTGCAGCAGCAGGAACCAGTAGTAATGATGATTTATCAGTAAACTCTGTAAGTGGGAACAAAACCTACAGAGGCGGAAGATCAAAAAGAGATGCGTCACCATCTGATGGGATAATAAGTGCTCAGAACAGCGTGACAAGTACGTGATTTGGAGTTTGGCAGGGAGGTGAATGTTCAGGGTGTTTTGTGCCTTTATACTCTGTCAGTATTTGAGGTCCAAACTCTGGTCCAGAGTGCAAATGGCATAGCAGGGGGTAGATCCAGTTGCTGTGCTGGAGTAGGGAATCAGCGGAAGAAATGATCTGCACTGCTTGCTGAGAATGTAGTTTAAAGCTGTAATTGTAGCATAGCCTTGAAATCATTTTATCTCTCTTTGATTTATCTAAAGGCTTGTGTTGCCTTCTCTTCCCTACTTTTTTACAGCCTTCCTAAGTCAGACAGATGGCAGTTCAAACTTTGAAACACGTATGTGACAGATTCAGTATAGATAGTGCTATAGCATATATCTAGAGGAGAGAGGTGTACAACCTTCCAGGAAAAAGATTATTCCCTTGAGGATAGACAGCTTACAAAAAAAAAAAAAAGTGTTGGTTGTATGCAAAGTCTTCCTCGATGCTCTGCATGAAGTGAGCTGACACCTGCATGACATGAAGGTCATCGCTGCTGCACCTCAACCCTTTAGCTTGCTGACCCTTTAATTTAATTAAACTGAGTAGGGAGCAGGAGCAGTAAGAAGAGCTGCAGCTATCAAATCATGCATTGTGCGATGTGTAAGTGTGGCTTGGTTAAAATAATNGGGAGCAGCAGTAAGAAGAGCTGCAGCTACTATAAAATCATGCATTGTGCGATGTGTAAGTGTGGCTTGGTTAAAATAATCATCCTAAGAATACAGAGGTAGTTATTCTTGGGGTAGGTGGGGGGGAGTCCTTTGCCATAGTTATGTCTATTTGTTAGAAAACACTCTTGCACCTTGAGAGGTTCTTGCCTTTACCTTCCGCCGAGCCGATGACACCTTTCTGTTGCTGTTGTCTCATGTGGCTGCAGATGCCAGCAGCTTGGGGCGCTCCTCTGCTGCCTGACGTGACAGCAACCGAGCGTTGGGCCCATGGCCCTTCTGGCTCTCCTTGTGAGCAGATCTTCTTACAACCTGACAGCCTCTTGTCTTGCCTTCCACAGGGCCCAGTCTGGTTCTTGACCTCAAGGCAGAGTACATCGGTCTGCAGAAAGTGAATTTGTCATGGGGAGTGAACAACTCTGCTTCCACGTCCTACACGTACAGGATAGAGATCGAAAGCCATGGAACCATCATTAGGAACGAGACATCCAACATCCCTGAAGCTGAAATTATAGACCTAGAGCCCGGGACGCTGTACAACTTTACAGTATTTGCAGTGGCAGCTGATGCTCGGACAGAAGGAGAGGGAGTATCCATAGAACTGTACACCAGTAAGTTACAGTTACTGCCACCTGTGTTTGTGGTGAACTGTGTATTGGTGTAGAGCACAGGGCTGTGCCTACCTGTCAGGGAGTGGTACTTTTGTGCTGTGGTGGTGTTGGTGAAGAATCTGGCTGCATCTCCCTATGAAGGATGGGATGTTAATGTGCAGGAGAAACGTAGTCCTAATCTAATAAAGATAATAAATAAAGCAAAGCAAAACGGTCTTCCCTCTTGCGCTGACAGCCTCTTGTCTTGTCTTTTGCAGAGCCCAGCCCGGTTCTTGATGTCAGGGCAGAGAATGTTGGTCCGACTGATGTCAGCTTAACGTGGACAGTGAATGACCCAGCTTCCAGGTCCTACACATACAGGATAGAGATTGAAAGTAATGGTGCTACCATCAGGAACGAGACATCCAATGTCACCAAAATTAAAATTGATAGTTTAGAGCCTGGGACACTGTACAAGTTCACAGTATCTGCAAAACCGGAAAACAGTACAAATGAAGAAGGTGGATTGTTCATAAGCCTGTTTACAAGTAAGGAGCTGCTGCTTCTGCTCTGTTGCAAATAAATGTGCATGCAGGAGCAGGCAACCCTGTTTTTCACCTCGGGTTTCCAGCACTGTTGTATTTCCTGTTGCTGTGGTGCTTTGTTCCAGGAGGCTAAGGTGATGCACTGGTTTCTTAGAAGCATTACTGGCAAACAAATATTGATCCTTCTATGCAAAATGGGAATATATAGTGGTGATTCTTTCTGTATATTCTGCCATGACATATACTTCACTTGCCTTTCACAGAATCTAGCCCAGTTCTTCATCTCAGAGCACAATACGTCGGTCTTGAGACAGTAAATTTAACATGGACAGTGAACAACTCTGCTTCCACGTCCTACACGTACAGGATAGAGATCGAAAGCAATGGAACCACCATTAGAAACGAGACGTCCAACGTCCCTGAAGCTGAAATTATAGACCTGGAGCCCGGGACACTGTATAATTTCACGGTGTTTGCAGTGGCAGCTGGTGTTCAGACGGAAGGAGAAGGAGTATCCATAGGCCTGTACACCAGTAAGTTACAGTTACTGCCACCTGTGTTTGTGGTGAACTGTGTATTGGTGTAGAGCACAGGGCTGGGTTTGTCTGCTAGACAATGCAGTTTCATCTTGTTGCGTGCAGAGGTGATGCACAGTGCCTGACTGCAAAGCTGGGGTGCACCAATGTGTGGATGAAACTTAGCCGTGACAGAGGGGTTGGAGAAGGTGTCGCTAAGGCTCGCGGTGTGAGGCAGGGCCTCCTCCTGAGGCTGCTTCTGAGGATTTACTGCCTTCCAGTGTACGCAGAGGCACTGTTGCCTCCACCTTGCCCTGCGCACTCCTCTGCTGCCTGCCCATCTCGCTGTCCCGCAGGAACAGCTCGGGAGCGCAGGCTCGAGGCCCCACACTCCTGCTGTGCAGGGCTAAAGGGAGGTGACCCCAGTAATGACTCCTTTTTGTTGCTTCACGTGACCCTAGATGCCTGCAGCACCCAGGAGCAGCTTAGATCATTCCTGGCTGCTACCTGACATAACAGCGACTGAGCGCTGGGCCCATGGCCCTTCTGGCTCTCCTTGTGAGCAGATCTTCTTACAACCTGACAGCCTCTTGTCTTGCCTTCCACAGGGCCCAGTCCGGTTCTTGACCTCAAGGCAGAGTACATCGGTCTGCAGAAAGTGAATTTGTCATGGGGAGTGAACGACTCTGCTTCCACGTCCTACACGTACAGGATAGAGATCGAAAGCAATGGAACCACCATTAGGAACGAGACATCCAACATCCCTGAAGCTGAAATTATAGACCTAGAGCCCGGGACGCTGTACAACTTTACAGTATTTGCAGTGGCAGCTGATGCTCGGACAGAAGGAGAGGGAGTATCCATAGAACTGTACACCAGTAAGTTACAGTTACTGCCACCTGTGTTTGTGGTGAACTGTGTATTGGTGTAGAGCACAGGGCTGTGCCTACCTGTCAGGGAGTGGTACTTTTGTGCTATGGTGGGCAAAGGTGGTGGTGTTGGTGAAGAATCTGGCTGCATCTCCCTATGAAGGATGGGATGTTAATGTGCAGGAGAAACGTAGTCCTAATCTAATAAAGATAATAAATAAAGCAAAGCAGTCTTCCCTCTTGCGCTGACAGCCTCTTGTCTTGTCTTTTGCAGAGCCCAGCCCGGTTCTTGATGTCAGGGCAGAGAATGTTGGTCCGACTGATGTCAGCTTAACGTGGACAGTGAATGACCCAGCTTCCAAGTCCTACACATACAGGATAGAGATTGAAAGTAATGGTGCTACCATCAGGAACGAGACATCCAATGTCACCAAAATTGAAATTACTAACTTAGATCCTGGGATGTCATATCGCTTCAAGGTGTTTGCAGTGGCAGCTGATGCTCACACTGAAGGAGAGGGAGTGTCCATAGAACTGTACACCGGTAAGTTAGTTAGTCCCACCCGTGTTTGTGGTGAACCATGTGTAGAGCAGAAGGCTGTGCCTACCTGCCAGAGGGTGATACCTTTGTCCCGCTGCAAGCAAATGTGGTGATGTTGGTGAAGAATTTGGCTGCATCTCACTACCAAGGATGTTAATGTGCAGGAGAAACGTAGTCCTAATCTAATGAAGATAATAAATAAAGCAAAGCAGTCTTCCCTCTTGCGCTGACAGCCTCTCGTCTTGTCTTTTGCAGAGCCCAGCCCAGTTCTTGATGTCACGACAGAGAATGTTGGTCCGACTGATGTCAGCTCAATATGGACAGTGAACGACACAGCTTCCAAGTCCTACACATACAGGATAGAGATTGAAAGTAATGGTGCTACCATCAGGAACGAGACATCCAATGTCACCAAAATTGAAATTACCAACTTAGAGCCTGGGACATTGTACAGCTTCACGGTGTTTGCAGTGGCAGCTGATGCTCAAACGGAAGGAGGGGGAGTATCCATAGGCCTGTACACTAGTAAGTTACAGTTAGTCCCATCCATGTTTGAGGTGGACTGTGTGTTGCTGTAGAGTACAGGGCTATGTCTGTCTGCTGGACAATGCAATTTAACCTTGTTGCGTCAAGAGGTGATACACAGTGCTTGTCTGCATAGTTGGGGGCTGCCAACATGTGGAGAAAGCCCAGCCCTCACAGGTGGAGAAGGAGCCAAGTGAGGCTCCTTGCCTGGCTTCCTCCTGTAGTGATGCTTGTCTCCCTTTTCCTTTCAGTGTGCGCAGAGGTGCTGCTGCCTCCTCCTCCACCTCGCCCTGCGCACCTCTCTGCTGCCTGCTCGCCTCACTGGGCCGCAGGAGCAGCCCACGCTCCTGCTGTGCAGCGCTACAATGAGGTGACCCAGTCACGACCTCTTTTGGTTGCCTCATGTGGCTGAAGGTGCCAGCAGCCCCCAGGAGCAGCCTGGCAATGCTGTTAGGCAGCGGCCAGGAGTGCTCTGATGTGAGAGCGACTGAGCGTTAGGCCCATGGCCCTTCTGGCTCTCCTTGCGAGCAGATTTTCTTGCAACTGACAGCCCCTTGTCTTACCTTCCACAGGGCCCAGCCCAGTTCTTGACCTCAAGGCAGAGTATGTTGGTCTGCAGAAAGTGAATTTGTCATGGAGAGTGAACGACCCTGCTAACACATCCTACACGTACAGGATAGAGATCGAAAACAATGGAATCGCCATTAGGAATGAGACGTCGAGTGTCACCGAAGCTGAAATTATGGACCTGGAGCCTGGGACGTTGTACAGCTTCACAGTGTTTGCAGTGGCAGCTGATGCTCAGACGGAAGGAGAGGGAGTATCTGTAGGAGACTCTACTGGTGAGTCAGAGCTCTTGCACCCATGTTTGTGGTGGGCCACGAGCTGCTGCGCAGCCCCTTGCTGCCTTCAGGACGCAAGAGGAGAGCAGCCTTTGGGCAATGCTGAGCTGGCAATCTTAGTCTTCTTCCCCGTTCAAGTCGTGAGCAAGAGAGGAAGATGTTGAGGGGCTCTGGGCAGTGCCTGTTTCTTTAGCTCTTGTGGCTTTTCCCTTTTCACTATGAACATGAAGTATTTTGTACTTTCTCTTTCTTTTTGTCTTTTAAATGTAGGTGAAATGATTTTTTCCTAAAGGTCCTTTGTGAGCTTTTTTGAGGTTCCTCAAGATGAACAGTCCCGTGTAGTTATGTGAAAATGTTGCTTGGCTACAAATAATGCTCAATCTTTGCCAAATATGCAAGTGTGGCACTGCTCATGCTTGCTTTATTTTATATTTTTTGTTTGTTTGCAAATATTAGTGTCCTGATCTCATTTTAATATGGGCATAGGTGACACTTCTAAATACACCTAGAGTGTACAAGTCCGAAGTTGGCATTTTTTCCTCTAGAAACTAGATGGCTATTGTCACCAGAGCTGTTGCTACAGATCTGAGCCCTGTAACCTGATATAACTTGTCACTGTTTGCAGTAGCAGCCGTCAGTGTATCTGAAGGAAGAGTGTCTATAAGCCTCGATATAATAAGTCGCTCAATTCTATCTTTCGGCTAAGTCTGTTTCTTCTAGCATACATGCTGGCATACATGCTTCCCTTTAGTTTCTTAAAATAATACCTTTTTTATAACAATAATTTAATCCAGGTGTACTTCTACCCCTATATCTGACGCTGTCAAATACTCTTGAATCAGGAGAGGCAATCAATTCATGTGCTGTGGCGGCATATGTTATAGCTGCTGAAGTTATAACAATTTTGATCTTGAAGGCCAGCATTTACTTTGGAGCAATCTTTCTTCTTAGTATTAATGCTTTTAGCTTTTTTTGAGTATCTCTTTCAGTCTGTCACAAGATCTCTATTCTGCAATTATGTCCCACACAAACTGACCTTAAGGATGTACAATGATGTTGGTGCCTCTCTTATTTATATACTTTCTGGGACCATTTATAATCTCTTTCATGTATTCAACTGCATCCTTCATTCTTATGCTGCTCTTGTTTATTTTTGCAGTTCCTGCCTCAGTAACTTTATTTCAGTGTGAACCAGTCGTCAAGGAGTCTAACCTAACACTAAAATGGAAATGTCCTATTGGTAACAATTCTGGCTTCAATATAAAAGTATTTAACGATAGCTGGGAAACAACCCAAGAGATTCCACGATGTACCGGAGAAAACTTGGAAACCTTCAAAATAGGACCTTTAAATTATTTCACCACCTACAATGTAAATATTACAACTCTTTCAAATACAAAGGAAAGCTCTGCAGTGCACAGAATGTGCAAGACTAGTATTACGGGTAAGTATTAAGATCCAAGGATGGAAGGATATGTATAGGATGAAAAAATCTCAGCATTGCTGAATACCAGATTTGACTTATGGTACATTATCAGTTTACCAGTTGTGAATAAAACAGTACATTCAAAGAAGCTATGCTACAACGCACAGATAAATATCCATTACGTGAACAGTTATTATTATAGTATTTTCTTGTTTGGAAAACTGTTTTTTTCTTGTTAGTATAAGATACTAACAAATATTTCTCTGTTTATAGACCCACCTACTCCTGATAACGGTCCTTTAGTTGAAGCCATCAGTCATACCACCTTGTCTGTTAAATTCTCTGATTTTGCATCAGTAAATGGGCCATTAAAAGCCTACGCAATAATCATCGTAACAGAAGCATCAGGTAAGGTGTTATGAGATTTTAGCCTAGCTGTGTGAAACAATTTAGCAGAGAACACTGTCAGAACAAAAAATTTACTCTGATGCTTGTAGCTTTAAGCTCTACATAGATGTTAAATGAAGAGAGGAAAAGCTGACTCGATATTTTCAATTGCATTTCAGAAATCATGGTGTGAACACTGCTTGACTGAAGTGTAGATTGTTCCTTGTTTTCAGAAAGATACTGTTGCACTGAGACATTGACCAACCTGAGTTATCCCAGTATACAAGTCTTATGTGGTAGTATTACCACTGTTCTGCTACCATCTTGATTTGTCATTGATTCTTGTCACAAGATTGTGTAGCACCTTTTTTTTTTTATTTTTTTTTTTTCCACAGAAATTTTCAGAAACACTAAAATAAACAGTTTGGGAATTTGGAATGTCGTCTTCGCTACCTCCCTTCTTCCTTCATCTGGAAGATTTTTGCAGTGAGGTGCTTGAAAATATTTAGAGGGATAACAGCTTTCCTTCTAGTGTTACTTCAAATGCCTTACTGAGAGAGATGGGGTGCAGATGAAAGGCTTGGATAGCACTGTCAACATTGTGTGCTATGGGAAATGGAATACTACAGGAAAATCAGAGGATGGTTTGTACAAGTCACCTCTTCAAAACATCAGATCAGAGAAACTCCTTTATTTGTTAGATATCTAGTGATAAATCATGAAGTGAAGGAACTTAGCTTTGCAGTGTAGGTTTTCGTTGAACTCATTTTTATTTCTGCCAATGCACCGCAGGAATTAAGCAGCTGCTAAAAATAATTCCCCCATTTGGAGCATCATTACCTTTGAGATAGAGAGAGGGAACTTTCTTCAGTTGCAATAGTGCCTAAAGCTATTTGAGATTCCCTAGGGCAGTATCCAAGACATCCCTGTGGGGCTGCAGGTATTTTGGAATACTGTACATTATTTTGGAATGGAAACTGGATGCTGCATTGGATGATGTATTGTGTCTCAGTTGGTGTTGGACACCCATATGCAGGCAGCTGAGTTATTTCCAACATCAGCTGCTTGAATGTAACTAAATGAGTTCTTTAGGAGAGCCACCTTGCACGCCTCACCTGCACAGATGCAGCAGGTGAGAACTTTGCTGCTGTTTGCAGTGAGTACCAGATCAAACCTTGCCTATGTACTCGCAGAAAGGTTGCTAGAGCATTTCTACAACTCTACAACCTTTCAGAGGGTTGTCCCTTAGGGTTTAGGTGTGAAAGACAGGCAACAGTTTAAGAGGAAGACTCATTCCATGCATTCTGGGATAGGACAAATTGCCTTGTGGAGGTGCCTGTCTCTCTCCATTGAAGATAGAGAGCCTGGACTACCCTCAGCTGGCTCTGATTAAGCAGGGTGACTCTCCCTTTAACCACTTGCCCTGCTTAGAAATACAAGTCCAATGTGTGAACTTATCTCTATGGTGTCACATTTGGCTCCAGGTTAGGCCCACAGACAGTGTAGGCCAAGCCAAGTTTAACAATATTCTGAATGAAGCTTGTCTCTGTTGAGTGACATGATGTTATCAGATGCAAACTGGCCTTTTCTATACTGGTTCCATAGTATTCTTTACTCTCAATAGTAGCTAGAATGGATTTGGATGTGACTTGCTTGTCTAGTAAGAGTTGCCATAGGACACTGGAGTGAGTCCTTAAGGCAACTCTCTCTAACCCTTAGAGAGACATACATGATTGAAATGAAACCAAGAGAATATTGGAGTATCAGCATGGGAGAGGAGGGGAGTAGTTCAGTAAATTCTACTGTTGTAAAGAGAGGCCCTGTGGTTGTGTCTGTTGCACTTAGCCTTTATTTTCAGGGAATAATTGTGGGACTATCACAACCGGAGTTACATGACATGCTATTACCCCTGAGCCACTCTGCTAGTCCATGCAAAACCAGTGGGTGATTTGTACCCCTTTCTTTGTTTTTCCAGAAGGTTGTGGGTCTTTGAAGCCTGAACTGAATAGCACATATAAAGATTTCAAGCAAAAGAAGACTGCCACCTATGTAACATATATTGTAGATATAGGGCAGGCAAAGCAGTCATCTTTGCCTTCTGAAAATGGGACATTCACAGTTAATGTAGGCACTGGAAACAACGTGCGTGGCTATGAAAATGGACCACTGAGTCCACTTCATTCATACAGGTATTTATCTTAACCCACTGACTGGCTATTTTTGCAGCAGTTGAAATTTAAAGTATTATCCAATGAAGAGGGCTGTAAGAACAATTTCTCATACCTATGTTCCCCCCCCCCCTCCCCCCCCATTTCTTTGTCAACAGGGCACGTGTGGCAGGTTTTACTAGGATAAACTTTACTGGGGCTGACATCATTGTGGGAGAAGATAGTTATGCATCATTTTCCCCCTGTTCTGCGCAGGTTTCATTACCGCAGGACCCAGGTATGCCTAATGAAAAGCTTAGGGCTGCTGGCACTGTTGGTGGCAATTCCATAAGTATGGTAAATGATGTAATTATTTGTACTACACCTGTTAGTCCCACTGTGACGGACCTCTCCTCTTCAGCTGTGTCTCTGCTCTGTAAACCTATACCTTGCTAGTTCTGCAGGTAACATGTTTCTTTTTTTTGTCATCTGTAATTCCCATAACAAAAGTAACCAACTCCCCTGCTAAAAGGGATTTGGCACACTAAGGGTATGCCACTAGGCTAAGGGTGGCACACTAAGACTTTGGTACAGAAGTAAGAAAGAAGTGGCTGTTCTTTAGGAGTTTTCAATTGTGATACTGCTGAAGGATGTAGCAAAGAAAAGATGTTCAGTAGAACTCTCTGGCACGTTGCTTGCACAGTTCAATTCCCTCTCAACTTCCAGCTTACTGGGCCCCTACTACTTACTTCAGAATCCGTATGCAGACATCGGAGGGATTTGCAAAAGAGCCTTAGTGAGCTACAGCTCTGAGCTTAGGGCACAGGGACACCTCTGAAAACATGGTCCTCTCCACCTCATTTTTCTATCTGTAAAGTAGAGGTGATGAGATATCTGCTGCAGTTGTTAGAGATTAGTTATTGCTTTCTTGTATACTGCCTAGTCCTGGGACTGCCCTCCCTTGAGGGGACTCCCCTGGGTGCAGTCTGTGTAATAAACTGCAAATTCTAGTTAAATTGGATACACCCAAAACGATTTGTGCGCCCAAAACTAAGGTACAGCTATGCAGATCGCATTTGCCATGTAAATAAAAATCTAGAGTGGTTATTAAAAAAAAGCATTTTGACCTTGTTGCCGATGTTCTAGTATAAAAATACTCAAACTGGAGTGTCTTCCTAATAGCTAATTAGTGAATTTTTAAGGCAGCTGAAGTGAAATGTGAAAATTATCCACTCCTGTGAGACTTTGACCTGTTTACAATCACTCATGGTAGTGGTGTGTATCTGTGTCTGTGGGTGTTAGCTGTGTCCCTTGTGAGGTCCTTTTAAAGCATGTTGATTGATTAGAACGCTACCAAAGAGATAAATCAACAATGAGAAATATCTGTTCTTTTCATAAGGTCTCATTGCTGGAGCTGTTATTGGATGCCTTTTAGCTATATTGGCTGTCGTTGTTGTGGGGGGCTACATATTCTGGAAAAGGAGAAGGTAATGCATCTTCTTGCATTTCATGTCCGTATCTTTCTGCTAAAAAGGCCTTTTTCCCACGTTACGTGTGTTCAGTATAACACTTTAAAATACACTATATTCAGAATATTTTTCTATGTTCCAGATCAAGGTCTTATATCTGACTAGTGAAATGGTTTTGCTGATAAAATGTTCAACCTCATATTATACTAGTGGGTCAAGATCTACTTTGTTTAGCTCTCACAAATTTATGCATGCCTCTGAAGTAACTCAGTCACAAGTGAGCCAACATCACTGATTATAGGCTAAAAAAGGCATAACTTCATCTCAGAGGGTTTTATCTGAAAACATTCATGAGTGATTCTCCTTCAGCTGCTTTTTTTACTAGCTTGTTTTGTGGGGGACCCCCTGCATTGAAGCTGTGCACTTCGTGTTCAGGCATTTTGCTTTGGCTCCTATAGAAAAAGCCCTAGTTTAAAATAAATGATCATTAAATGAGCAGCAAAGTGTTTCAGTCTTACTGCAGCAGTGAGTTTTGCCCCAAGGTGTTTTGCACAAGGTGAGATGCGGCAGCAGAAATGGTTCTGAACAGGCACAGGAAATAGCTCTTGCCAGGAATCTCATATGAGTTCCATAAATCCACTGTCAGCCTCTTGTATTGTTTTCTTTCTTCTTATAGGAAAGATAGAAGAAACACTGAAATGCCCTTTTCTCCAATTAAGTAAGTCAATATCCTTTCACACAATGTTTTCTGAGCATGAGGAGATATTTGCAAAACTTACCTTGAACCCAGTACTTGTTTTCTGTATGGTTCATATAGAATTTTGCAGTACTGATTCCTTGTGGAATTTAAAGGCTTCAGCCTGCAGTCTAAAAATAATCCGGTCGACTGAGATTTCCACTGCTGGCACAGGGATTTGGTACTCACTTCCCACTATGATGAATTGCTGTTAGATATAAAAATACCCCATGCAGTTTTGAAAAAAAAATCATGTCTGCATGAAATTTAGACTTTTATGCACATTGCAGGAATAATCCAAATTATGGTTACAGTCACATAAGCAAAATCCTGTACTGTGGCGCAGACTTTTCTTTGTTTTATGGCTATTTTTGCTGATCCATCAGTTCGGATAATACTGAAGCTGCAGTGGGTGCTCAAAGGAGGGTCATCAGAGCACTGGCGATCCCAGGCAATGCCCATGAACCCTGGTATTTGCCCTTGCTGATGGAAGAGCCAGAGCATCCTGCAGGGTCCCACTCTGTGCAGCCTCTGTCATCCCTACCAGGAAACAGGGCTGGTCCAAATAGAAGCGAAGTGCAGGAGCAGCTGCCTAACTCCTTCTTTTATATCCTCCTTCTGAAGGAGGCCCTATTCTCCTTGGCCAAACCAGATCAGTTGAAGGCTGTGCCTTGATATCCCCCACCTTGTAAGTAGAATTCTGTGGGTACTACTATCAGAGTCATGCTTTCTTTCTTAGTTTCACACAGTAAAAAAATATAACCATGTGTATCTAATCAACTTTTTTTCTTTTTTTCCCTCTCCTGAAGAGTCAAGAAGTAAGTGATGCACATTTTGTTACACGTTAACTAAATTCATCATTTGTTTATCTGAAATCAGTGCTAATATGCGGCTTTCCTTGTTCTAGATCAAAGCTGATTAAAGTGGAAAACTTTGAGTCTTACTTCAAGAAGCAGCAAGCTGACTCCAACTGTGGTTTTGCTGAAGAGTATGAGGTATGTGTCCTCAGCTGGGAGACATTCCTGACAAATATTTCTGAAAAGCGAACAAGCTTTTGTTTGGAGTGTGTCTGAGGCTTCCTGAAGGAGCAGGGAAGAAGGGACCTTATTAGAGATGGCTGATGTGCACACGCTGCATTTCCTTCCCCTATTCGGCTCCTAATTTAGTTGAAGTCCATCTAAAATGCCTTGCATATTGAACCACTGCGTAGAGCCTACTTCAAGACCATTTCTGGGCTTTAAACACACTATTAATCCTTCCTCTGTGAAGTTTGCTGCTGTCACCTTCCCACACTGAGAAGAGCTGATTTCTGTCATGATTTTTCCCAGTTTAACGTGCCTACTCTTACAACGAAGGCCAAGAGGGTTTGGAGTGTTGGTTTGCTTCAGTCAAGTGTTTCTGTGCTGCTCTCAGACTGGGTCCTCATTAATCTGTGTTTTACTGCAGGAACTCAGGCCTGCTGGAGTTCATCAGCCCAAGTTTGCTGCTGAACTTGCTGAAAACAGGGGGAAAAATAGATACAACAATGTTTTGCCATGTAAGTCACTCTCAGAGGTTTTGCATCTTGTACTGTTGAGGTTTTAAGTGAAAACTCTTGCATTTAGCTGATTCACTTTTAGCAGTACTGAAAAGATTCCAAGAGGAATTAAACTTGTCAAATTGTATGAATTTGGGATGCTGTTTTCTGGAAATCACTGTATTAACCAACCTAAAGAACTTTCCCTCAGCACCCCTTAATTAAATCATTTTTGGTTCTCATTTGTGAGAATCTTGGTGAAGATTGAAAGACAAGAGGCAATAGTTGACCACAGATGTGGGGAGCTATAAGAACTGTTAAGATGGTTCTGACCAATTTTGCAGACATGGTAGGAGCCCCAACCACTCTCACACTGTCTAGAGATCTCGATAAAGAGCTCCAGGAGGAATTGGCAAGTGAGGTCTCCTTGTGCGAGCTTTGGAGGAAAAGCCCAGCTGCAACGGCAGCAGGAAAGAAATTGCCTGTTTTTTCTCTCACAATTGCAATTATAGTAGGCTTAATGCTGTTTAAGGAAAATAAATCTGACTGCAGACAGTAAATCCAGTAAATCTAGAATTTCTGAGTCAAGATTTTACTCGCTAAAATTGTAAATCTATTTAATGATAAAATACTATGATAATATTTCCTTCCAAAAAGATTTTCTTCCAATTTTTTTTTTAAATTGGTGTGTTCAGTATTCTGATTTTTTTTTTTTATTGGCTGCTTATTTTTCTGCAGGCCTCCTAAACTGCTGCTATTTCTGATTCTTAAAGTGAGAGCTATATATTCTTATTTTTAACATGGATTTTTAAAAGAATCCTTTTGTTAAAAAAAAAAAAAAAACAAGTATTTGGAAACCATGCTTTAGATGCATATTTTCCTAAAAAGTTCTGCTTCTAAAATTCAGCATTTTCTTTTCCTTTTTCCTTTCTGCAGATGATATTTCGCGTGTTAAACTGTCAGCCCGAAGCCATGCAACTGATGATTACATTAATGCAAACTATATGCCTGTAAGTGATGTAATTATTATGAAAAATAAGCTCTATTTTTATGATGTAATAGTTCCTTTAAAAAGTCATGTGATATATAATGGTAGGTTTATACCTCGTCGTTAATGCTTGTATGTATGTATGTATTTTTATCCTTGCAGGGTTATACTTCTAAGAAGGCATTTATTGCTGCACAAGGTCCTCTACCCAATACTATAGATGATTTCTGGCGTATGGTTTGGGAAAAGAATATCTACTCAATTGTCATGTTGACAAAATGCGTTGAACAAGCCCGGGTATGGTCTTTTGTTTGGTTGGTTTTTTGTTGGTGGTTTTTTGTTTGTCGGTTTTAACTGACTGAACTGTCTTTTGAAGAAAGTTGGATCTCTCCTAATTCAGACATCACACGCGTTTTCCACATAGCACCTAGCTCCCTGAAATCTTTAAACAGTGCAAGCAGACGTGTGTGTCTGCCTGCTCCTTGTTCCAAAAGTGTTTGATGCGGAGCAGGACTTTCCTCTATGTTCAATGTTGCATCATTGGCTTTAAGTATCTTGTGAGCTTTATTTATTTATTTATTTTACATTCCTCAAAAGCACCTAGCTAGTAGTGCTCTTGTGGCTTTAACTGAGCATTTCTTGCCTCTGGTGAAATTGATTTAATCTTACTTTTATAGACATACTTGTGTGTCTGTGTATGTATCTTTATTATAAATCCTGTTTCAGTTTAATGTATTTCAACGGAAAAGCTGATTTTAGTCCTTTCAGACAGACTTTTTTGCAGCATATCTGGGTCATCATATCTGGATATTTTCAGCTAATCTGGAAGTCAAGAAATACTCTTGCTGCCAGGAAATACTCTACTCTTTGGAAGAATACGTTGTTTCTATTTATAAATTATTTCTATTTAAATTTTCTTTACTGCAGATTGATTTTATTATTAGCCACAGTAGACTGGAGATTCATTACTCTTTTCTTACAACAAGCATTTGCTCACTGGAAGGCTGTTGTCCACATTTTTCAGCTTTTCTCTTAGTTATATCTGCTGACCGTCAGAGCAGCTTATCTCAAGACAGCTGTGGCATCTTTGTTTTTAAAGGCGGGTTCTTCTCACTAAAGGATGGGTTAGGTGAACTGTTGTTGCTGTCTTGGCTTAGGCCACTGGGAAGGGTGAAGTGCTTCCCAGCTCTATTTCACGTGTCCAGTTTGTATTTAAAACTAGCGCTCAGTTACTTCAGCATCAAGATGGAACCATAGAAAACTCTCCTGACATGTTTCATTGCTCAGTGTAATGTATCTAATTTTGTGTGTGTGTGTGTGTGTATTTTTTTTTTTTTTTAGACAAAATGTGAGCAGTACTGGCCAGACAAGCAATCCATGAGTTACGGTGACATTATTGTGACAATGGTCTCGGAGATTTGCCTTCCAGAATGGACAATACGAGACTTCACTGTAGAAAATGTGAGTACTTCCCCAACTCTTAGTTGTGTACAGGTATCTTCAGAAGTGGATTCATCATACCACCATGACTTCACGTGCCAAACACATTTGGAATAGGGAAATAAAATAATTTCACTAAATCCTTCAATCAAATTCAAAGTGGAAGGAGATGTTGGAGTAAAGTGTGTGTCATGTGAAAGGAAATTATTTGTCAGTGTTCTTTGTTTAAAAGATTAATTGGATTAACATTTATCAAAGTACAAAGTGTTTGTAATAACCAACTTCAATGAAGCTAAACTTTGACTAATCCATATGGTAGGAGACCCTACCATTTTTCTTTCGAAGCCCAATTGTTTTCCGTTTTTCATGTGTGTTTCTCTAGACTAATGTATCGGAGGTTCACACGGTGCGCCAGTTCCACTTCACCTCCTGGCCGGATCATGGAGTGCCGGAGACAACAGACCTCCTCATCAACTTCAGGCATCTTGTTCAGGAATACAACAGTCAGAATCCTATTGACTCTCCTGTGCTGGTGCACTGCAGGTAGAAATAACCTTTTTTGCCTTGGATGCTGCTTTTTTAAGAAAAACTATTTTTTTTCATTGTGATTAAAAAGTGTGTATCTGTATCTATGTATGTGAAAGACCATGGAGTTTCTTTGCTGTTCAAGGATATGACTGTTCATCCTGCCAAATTAAGACCTTTGCCCTTGTCTCAGAAGCACAGCAATGCTATGCAGATAGCAAAGTACATGGTATGAAAGCTCATTAGGGTGAGCTGTCTCTCACAGGCTGGAAAACTTGGCCTAAAAAGCTGCCTTTTCAAGTGCTTTTCTGTGTAATTTTCTGAAGCTGCAAGGCTGGAACGTCTGGAGGTCCTGTCTCCTTTGGGGCCATGGTAATAAGGGCACCTCCAGGCTGATGGGCCTTTTGATCCCTGTCCCACTGAAACAGCAATAATCCTACCAGCTCCACGGGCTTTTCCTGGGGACGGAGAGGAGCTCGTGCCTGAAGGCAGCAGTTCATAGCTCCTGCCGTGTTGTTGCAGTGCTGGCGTGGGAAGGACGGGCACCTTCATTGCCATCGACCGCCTGATCCAGCAGATGGAAATGGAGAACACGGTGGACGTGTACGGCGTCGTGTACGACCTCCGCATGCACCGGCCCCTCATGGTGCAAACTGAGGTAGGGGCTCGCCTGCCACACAGCAGTGTGGCCTTCAGAAGGCAGAATAACCCAGGGCAGGTGCAGTAAAGGTGCAGCTCAGAACTACAGGATAATTATGGAGTAAAGAAACCACCTGCCTCTTAAATTTTACTCCTTCCCACCTTCTATCTTCCCACAGAAGTGGTTGCAGCCAGAGCCATAGTACTCACCAAGCAATCGTCTAGCAACTTTACAGAGTAATACATAGGACTGGTATTTGCAGCCAGCAGGAATGAAGTCCTGAAAAAATCTTTTTTGTTTTGTTTTATTGTTTTATTGCTGCTGCTTGCTCTACCCACATAAAATTTACCTTTATCACTATGAGCTCTAAATGTCTTGAGTTTCTGTGTGCATCTTCTCTTGTGCATTCTGCAGGCAACACACACGTTTCTGCAGAAATTATCACTTTGTTCCAAAATGGTCCAAATGGATAAGCTCAGGCAGATCTGTGAAGGCAGTAGAATCTCCATCATGAAACTGTTAAACGAATGTTAGGCCTGACCGTAATTTTGGTCCCAGTTTTTGACTGGGTGTTGCTCAGATGACACCATGAGTCCAGTTTTCTCCAGAAAAGGCAACTTCTGAAAATGCTCTCAGATAACAAGCAATGCAGTACATCCAAAATCCAGAGCCTGTATTAAAGAGCAGAATTGCTGTCAAAATCAAGTACTAACTAAAACTGTTTTACCTTTTTTTCTCTTTCTCCCTGCAGGACCAGTATGTCTTCCTAAACCAGTGCGTTATGGATATAATTAGATCCCAGAAAGACAAAAAAGCAGATCTTATTTATCAAAACATGACGGCAATGGCAATCTATGAAAACTTCACTCCCGGGCCAGGTTTTGGGAAGGCCAATGGCTACCATGCATAAAATGGGGAGGACCGCACTGTGTCCAGGAGGTGTTGTCTGCACATAGGAAAGGGAACTGCTCCGCTCTTGTTTTCCAGGATTGTCTCATGTCTGGTTTCTTCCAGTTCTGTGCAACTGATTTGAAGACGTGGTCTACAGGAGGGAAAAAAAACAGTGCTGGCAGGAGCCACAGGTTGATACAAAAAGAAGCTATTTAAAGTTAACAGAGGAATTCCGCTTTTCTTGGGAATTTAACAGTACTGATAGGTGAAATAGCATTTGCAGTACGGATGGTGAACTAGAATTTAAATATTAAAATAATAACACAAGCTTTTTATTACAATTTTATATGATATCCTTTACAGACACCAAGCTTGTGGGCTGTTTTAATATATTTAATTATAAGTTTCAGGAACATATTTTATCTACTGTATCTGGTTATTTAGCTAATAGATATGTGCCTCTGTTTTTTTTCTGAGTGTTCCTTTTTATTTGAGAAAAGGAGTACGAACACCTCCTCCAAATGGACATTTATACTTGGAAATTGTGCCTTTTCTAGTTGCTACTCTAGAAAAAAGAAACAGCAGAGATTCTATTTTTGTACTGAAACTCTTAATGAGAACACAGATTTTTAAATAAGGCTTATGTCAAACTTATAACTGTAGTTGCACTGTTGGCAGGACTGTCCAGAAGTTTGGAGGTGAGCTTTGTTCCTTTTTTGCTTTTCACCACAAATATCCCCTGCCTTAATGTTCTGGTGCCTCTGAGAGAGGAAAAGGAGTGTGGTGCCTCACTCCGAGCTTTAATCATAGGAAAAACATGAGCAAGTGAGTCCGTGTACGCGTGTGCAGGGGTGTGTGTGTGTGTGCGTGCGTGTAGGAAGGCTGGAATAGCTCCTCCCTGTTCCTGGCTGATACTCCTGTTTTTACACAGTTTATAATGATTTATTTAAAGGTGCAATATATGATTTACTGAATAATGATTACTCTATTCTGATAGAGTTTTACTCAGGTTGGTGTCTTTTTATCATTATTGTTGTTTTTTGTCAAATGTGTAAATCTGTGAAAATGTTGAACTGAGGTTCCAAGTGTCCAAGCACTCCCAAACAAATTGACTGGCTTTACTCTTTCTACCAAAACAAATTGCACAAACTTCTGCTGTAAATACCAATTTCTTGGTGGTTTTAGCCATTCGAAGCTGAGACACATCTTACCTGACTGCATCTCATTGATCTCATGTATTTGTTCTGTAATTATTTGCAATGTACTGCTGCTGCTGTTTGAACTGGTCCTTTTTTCTAAAAGAACGAACAAGCAAAACCCTAGATGCTGATCTTAACAAGTTGAGGATTAATTTGGATTTGTTTTGCTGGTACATAACTGCTAGATTCATGAAGGCATTACCAATGAAGGACTTAGCTTGGTGGGAGGGATAGAAGGGCAGTTGTTTTTTGGTCTTCGGACTGTTGCACTGGTTGCATTGTAGAAGAATATGAAGCTTATGAATAATGCTATAGAATAGCTATAACACGGTGAAAATCTTATGAAGGTTTAATAACCAGAGTCCCTGGAATTCTGCTGCCTTTTTTTTTTTTTTTCCTTTTGATTTGGAAATAGCTGCAAGTGCTAGGAACATGCGTGGCGTTACAGTGGGAGCTGACGACCCTCTAGAACCACTGTGAGCTGGAGAATATCTAGGAATTCCTGGAGCACAGCTGTGACTTTATGGATACCGGAGGAATTTCTTCCAACCTGGTGTGAAATTGCGGTGTGCTGCATGAGCAAAACTGGAGACAAGTGCGCTTCAGCTTTCTCCATTTTTTTTTCTTTTTTTTTTTTTGTAGCAGCTGCTTATGGGATCCTGAATATTTTTTCTTTTTTTCTCTGCAATATTTAAACACAAGAGATTAATGACCCCACAGAGGCTCTCGTGATAGCGGTCCCTGCAGCGAATCTCTCACCCTGCGTCCTTTCTGAGCTGCTGTCAGATGACAAACCACTCGGACCAAACAAAACTGTTGCAAAGGACTTGGGAGGGAGGAAAGCTCACCCTCTACAGTTATGCTGTTTCTTTTCCTAATCTTCCAAGTACTGCACTTCTGTGCAGAGCACAGAGCCAGGACTCCTTGCTCCTGGTCTCCCAGGAATGGGCTGCCTTAGGGTAGCGAGCGCTCCCTTGCTTTGAAGGGCCTTTGTTTTCTTCATCACGGAAGAGCAGGAGATGCATCTTCTGCTCTGAGTCGTGCCTCTGCAATGTGCTGGACAGAACATCAGGAAAGCAGCTAGTGTGGGGCTCCTGCCTGGCCACCACGCCGGTACTCTTGTGGAAAACCAACATCTGTGCCATAACTGTCACGTTGGAAAGAGACGGCGCCAAAGTCTTGCTTGTCCTCATCGCCCAACGAGTATCCGCATTTAATGCAGCTGCATCCACTTGAACACTTCTGCCACTCCCCAAAACCGAATCATTGTGGAGATTGAACTAGACGGCCTGCTAGCGCTAGGAATAAGTGGGAAAAGTTGGTAACGCTTAAAATGTTGTAAACAATCAGCAATAGCATCAGTGAGAGTAGCTAGCACAGGCCTGGTGCATCCTTCCTGCAGGGATATCCTGGATATCCGACGGGGAGCACTGTTGTCTCCTGGATTCCTTCTGGCCAAGGTGGTGCGGATCCCTCGGGCATTTCTCACCTGACTTCTGCTCTTCTCCATGTTGCGATTGCTGAGATCCCTCTCTCTTTGGTCAGTGTTTTCTCTTGCTGTTGCTTATCTAACGCTACCCCTTTTCCAGGCTCAAAGCTCTGCTGTGCTCCTGTGGGATCTCCTGCATTTCCCTTTTACTCTTTTTCCCATTTGGGGCCTGCTTAAGAAGGGAAAAGTTGATGTGTTTCAAATAAGTGACTGCTAGTTGAATATCTTGAAATGATGTATAAATTTTATTGTTTCATATTTGTTGTACAGGAAATTTCCGCACATGTCTATAATATTTTTAATGGTCTGATTTGTTTTTAAAGATACAAAAATAACAATTAAAAAGCATCATCCTAGAGCACTTGCTGTCTTGATTCCTTTCTTAGTTTTTTTTCTTTTCTGTTCCTTTTGAGTAAGATTTTCAGCTTTTCAGTTGATGAGGGAAGGAGCTCTCATCCTCTGAGATGGCTCTTGGGGTTTCAGTCTCTGGGCTCCTCGCAAGGCTGTTACTGAGTCACTGAGGACTGCATGGTGGGTCCGGGACGTGGTGCCCAGGTGTCCCGGCCATGGAGTGTCGCTGCCGCAGGAGACCTCAGGCTGCCCCGAACCGCCGGTCAATTCCACTGCTGCCCTTCCAGCTGCGCACACGTTCCAAGAGGTGGCAATACCCAACCGTGGAAGCTGGCGATGCTCTCTGATCTGCCCTCATCTGTCTGTTAAATCAGCTTAACGTGTTGGTTCACGCTTATTACACGGGCCTGACTGGATAGCAGGATTTCACTTAGCAGAAAATTTCCTTTCCTCTTGCGAGGCCCCCACAGTCTGGTCCACGCTGCACCAGGGCCACGTGTGGCAGGAACGTTACCCCTTGCTCTTCAGTGCTGGCGCCCTTGAAATGTTTCTGCCTCTCCTGATTTCAGTGAAAAACAGTGATCTTGTGCCTGTTCTTGCAGGCAGGAGATGGCTCAGTCCGAGTGTTGGCAGCCTGCTTGCCCGGAGAGTGCGTATCTAGCAACTGTGTGCGCAGTCTGGTCCTGTGTTGTTTAGATTGCCCGTCTCAGAGGGAGAGGAGGTGATGCCAAAGTTGCTTTTGTTTAAGATCAATGAAAATTTCCCTCTCTGTATTCGTTTGCAGCCCCTCTTATTTCAGGCTGGGGGCTGACTGCTGTGTCAAAGCTTGCTTTTGAGGGGAGGGCTTTCCTCAGTCACACAAATCTCCCCCCGTGACCGGCAAGAAAACTCCTGAGAGGGAGTTCTCTGAAGTATCTGGGCTTGTTGGGATGCTGAGGGCCAAGGACGAAGGCATGGTGGGGCGGGGGTGTGGTGGTCAAAAAAACATGGATGAGATTTTAAAGAAGCTCTCGGGGATCTTGGGATTCTTTTTGGTCTGGCAGGTCTCAGACTTGCCATTTCCAGCGTTGGGCTCGTCCTACCAGAAGGCAAGCGGGCTCTGCCGGAGAGGCTCTTGTGCACCTGGCCCTCGCTGAGGTAGGAACCAACCCGAAGGGCCCCTACCAGCCAAACGCAGCCTGTTGGTTTCATGCTCCCGCCTCCAGGTGGCACCTGACGCCGTTGGTCTCTCCAGAGGAGGCTTTGGCTGCTGGTGGGCCCTGCTTTCAGGAGATCCCTGACTCCCATGCCTCCCTCATGCCCCCGTGTACCCTGTCCCCGTGCTGGCCTGGGGAGCTGCTCCAGGGCTGACTGGATCCAAGCACCTGGTCTGACCAAGACACCCACAGAACTGGGATTGCGGTTCGCACCGTAGTGAGGCCGGGGGTGTTTCATTTTTTCAGCTGGCTGCCCGCAACGGTCATGTTACTCCTGCTAAGGCAGTTGCTGTTACAACTTGGTAGTTTGAAAGCAACTTTTATGGATTTTAGGAATTACTACCTCTATATAAAATGCCACTAAGCTAAGACCTGAACAGTTCTACGGGGCCTGAAAAACAAGCGTTCTTCAGACTTTCTTTCCATTTTATTTTTCATCATTTGGACTTTTTTTTTTAAGTAATTTACAGTAAGGATGACCATTGCTTGCTTCAGTCACGAGCTAGGGCTATAATCGACTTTTTTCCCTCAAATGTGTTTTGCATTCAAGGGGAGTGAAATCCTGAGAAATCCAAAGATCTTGTCAGGGCCAGGCAACGCACCCGCTGCTGAGAAGAGCCGCAGTGAGACCTGCGTGACGCTGGAGAGGGACAACCAGGGATCCTGCCTGTGGCACCTGCAAAAACATGCAGAGTGAATGTGAAAACAGCGAGTAGAGACTAGAGAGGCAATCCCAGAGCTAACGGGAAAGAAAAACGCAAGCCCAAAGTTTGGAGTTGGGCAAATAATGGTGGAAAAGAGAAGCTGGTGTGTGTAAAGCCTCTGGATCCTGGGAGCAAGACCCAGCAAGGCTGCGGTAGGTCTTTGCCTCCGGAGCGCTCCCCTGGGCGCCTGGGGGCCAGGCTGAGCTGCGGCCAGAGCCCCCAGGGCTGGTGGAGGAAGGGAGATGCTGGTGCGTCCCCAGGGCAGCGGGGCCGCTGCGGGTCCTCAGGCTGGGGCCGCAGCACCCACGGGCTGCTCAGCGGTGACGTGAGATCCTCGTGCGAGCCGGAGGAGGAAGGGAGCGAGCGCGCAGGGGCCCATGAGTGACTAAAGGCTGAGCCAGAGCAGTATAAATAATGTACGTGAATGAATCCAGGCACGGCGGAGGAAGCAGGGGTCAAGTTTGTTTCAGCGAGCACAAAATGGGACATGGCGGGGTGTTTATGCTGGAACAGCTGTTTGCTAAGATCTTTCATTTATTTATATAGATTTCCTCCCTGCTGCAGTTCAGGGCTTTGCCGGGGCTGGGGTGGAAAGATGGGGTGATGCTCAGGATCTCTGGGGACCCCAGGGCCAGCACTGATCCCCACAAGCCTTGTCTGGCCCCAGTCCCCCAAACACCAACAGCTGCGGCATAAACTATTTATATGTTTCAAGATGTTACCCTGATTGCGGATAGCAAGAAGGCTGCCGAGCAGAAGGCTTTGGTGCAACACTGCCGTGCCAAGCTGAGCTGAGGCAGAGGGGGCTGAAAGAGCCTCCGCCTTTTTTAATCACGTCTGGCAGGTCTGCAGACTTCAAGTTTCTTGTCACTTGCATTAAAGGCCCCAGGTTACAGCATCAGAGTTGCCAAGTTGCTCCCCTCTGTGCCAAGGTTCTTGATGCTTCCAGTGAGAGCAATGTGCATGGAAATCGTGTTCCCCGTTATTCCCGGTGGGCTGCCTTTTCCTCCCCTAGGACTGACTGTCGCAGGAGCGTGCTGCAGCCCTTCACCCAGGACAGCACATGATAAATCCGTGTTTCTGGAGGCGACAGGACCACACTGCCCTCGAGCAGGGCCTGCTTCAGTGAGGAGCAGAGAAAAATCCACAGCTCCATGTGCAGTTTCCTTATTCCTCCTGAGAAATGATAAAGGATCAGCAAGCACCAGCGACCTGGTAGGTGCAAAGGGCTGGTGTGAAACACGTGTCCTCAAAATACCAGAAGGCTCTTTTTAAACACCGAGGTCAAGAGCATAATAAAAGGAGAGGCTAAGAAAGAGCGCGAGCTGCGGGTGCTGCCTGCTGCAAAGTGCCGAGGTGCAAGGTGCATGTGCCCTGCAGAGCCCCCAGCTCCCCCTGCGCTGGGGCTCACGCACACTGCTGGTCCTCACTATCTACTAGTTACTAGTGAGTAATCTAACTACTATTTCGCGCCCTGTGTTGCACGCCGTGTGGCCGGGCACGCGGCAGGCAGCGCGTGGGGCCATGCGGACGGGCCCGCGAGGCTTCCTGCGCTGCCTTGCAGGGCCGCGTTGCTGCAGCCCCTGGCACGCGCAGCCGCCGTGGCGCCCGCTCCCTCCCGGCGAGGCGGCTTTTCCCTTTCTTTGCAGGTGCCTCGCTGCAGCCGGGCTTTGCCGCTTTAAAAGTAAAGTGGGACACGGGCTGCTCTGCGGGAGCAGAGGCGAATTGCCCAGCTCGCTGCCCCGCTCCCAATTAATTATCGCCGCAGACGCCGCTCTGCACAGGAAGGCGCCGCCGCGTCCCCTCCTCCCCGGCTGCCGTGCGTCCCCGGCAGCGTCACGCGGGGCTTTGCCCACGAATCTCGTCGCGCTCACGCGCCCAGCATGAGATGCTGATCGCGCTGCCGCTGCAGGGAGCCCGGCGCAGCGCCCATGCCCTGCTGCACCGTGAGTACCGCCGGAGCCGCCGCGGCCCCCGCTCGCTCGGGGCTGTGCGTGGGGGCTTGTTGGGCGCCGCTGTAGCGACAGGAACGCTGTGCTCATCTCCCTTGACCGCGTGTTTTGCCACAAGAATCAGGTTGAGCTTTTGTGCAGGGGCAGAGCGCAGCTGTGAGCAAGGTGCTGATCCTAAAACGTTTTCCTTGGCTCTATCCTTGTGCTGTCGGATCCACAAAATATTGGCAGTGCTTGCTAATATTTGCTCGAGTCTTCTGAAAACTGAATAATCTTGCAGTTGTTTTTTTTAGGGTGACTTATGTGAGGTTGGATGCTATAGGTTGCTCTGCAAGTTTTTCCCTGGAAAAAAATCAAAAATAGGGCAGCGCCCAGGCGGGCACTGTGCCCCATGTGCCCCCAAAGGTGCAGGGTGCTGCTCTGCAACCCCGCTGGCCACAACCCGCTGCGTGGGTGAAATGCAGCCTCGCAGCTGCTCTCCAGTGTTTAAAGGCACAGAGAGGGCAGCAGAGAGCTCTGCGGGAGCTGGGCGCAGTATTTTAAGTTTTGCTCTCGCCACTCATGGTGCCCCCTCAGGCTGGCGCGGGGTCGCATGCCGTGGCTCTGGGCAGCAGCACCTTGTCACTGGGTGCGCTCAGAGCGCCTCTCCTTAGCGCGGTACCCGCTGCCGTGGTTGCCGAGAGGGCGGCCGCGTTGGCTGCGCTCGGGTCGGGACTACAGCGCGTCCTCGAGAGCCGCCCTCAACGTGAGCGGCAGCGCCGCTCCTCGAGCCCTTCCCCAGGGCCAGGGGCATTCACAGAGGGCCCTGAGGAATCATTTCTTCACAAACGCCTTTTGCTGGTTTTGAGGTGAGACGTAAATGAGAAGGTGGAAATGCAGTGCTCTGTTGTGGCAGTTGCTTTTCTGGTGGGCTTTGGACTTGCAAATCACAGTCTAAATTAGAGCAGTTGTGCTTTAGATTCATGCTGACACATCAACTCACTGCAGTGATTTTATTTTTATCTTAGTTGGTCTTATGAGTGGATTGATCTCCTGTTTTCAAATATGGACACCACCACCATGCCATTAGCATGTATGCAAGCAGGGGTCGGCAGGCTGCTCTGCATATGTATCATCGTGTTATTGAGCTGCAACATGAAATATTTACTAGAAATATCTATTCACAGACCTGATGTGCTGTCAGTGCAGGCCAGGAGTAACAAAGGAGAGGACAGATGAGCTGCACGGGCCATGCGTCTCCCCTTTGGGATACAAATGGCCAGAGGGAGGCAGGAGTGAAGGCTGGAATATTGTTTTTCAGTTTTAATTACGGCCCAATGAGTGGTGCAGTCATTTTCCAGGGTTAATAGGGGCCCGTATGTCCTACTTTGGCCACGTGTCCAGCGGCGCCTGCCCCTGACACCTTTGCAGTGCCTTTCTTGTCCGTTTTCCTTGAGCGCGTAGGGAGCTTGGCGGTGGTGTGGAGCCCCGCCGGGCGCTCCCCACGTCTGCAGGCTGCGCGCAGCGGGGAGTCCCATGAACACGATTTATCGAAGTGTTATGCAGATCCAGGGTCAACGTAAACCTGTTGTAATAACTCCAATAAACTCGCTGGGCTGAATTGTCAAGTGCTATAAACATGAGTTATTCCACGGACATGATTTCCAGGAGCTTCAGGAGTTATTTCAGAGCTGGATAAAGCCAGCAATGTAGCAAAGTGAATTCAGGAAAATGGAGGTCAGTTGCTTCAATTTAGGTGCCAGAGCCTTTCTGTTCATCTCTTCTACCGGCCAAAAGATGGTTTGTTCTTTAGCTGTGCCTGCCCTTGTCCTGAATCACTAATACTTCTGTAGCTTCACTTTTAGCTTTTTTTTAGCTTACAGTGATATCCTCGAGTGTGGTTTATGCGGTGCAAGTCAAGGTGGTGCAGCCCCCCTGACTGCATGCCTGGGGAGTTGAGCGGTTTTGCACTTGAATATAACAATGTTTGCCATTCGCCAAATCCATTGGCATTGACATAAATATTCTCCCCTTGAAGTATATCAGAATGTAATCTCCATTTCAACGACAACAAGTGCTGTCAGAGAGGCCTTCCAGGCGAATTTTATCTCCGTAGAAGTTACTTCACTATGTCAAAAGAGTTGGGAGAGTTTTTATCTGACTGCAGTGAGAGCCTCCCGTTAGCTCAGACCTCCCAGGGGTAAGCGGAGAGGAGCAGCTGCCAGCGGTGCCCTGGGCAAACCGGGCGCCCTGCGCTGAGAAGACCCTGGTCCGCACAGGGCAGCGCCGCTCGCTGGCCCCTGCGCTCTGCTTGGCGTAATTTTGGGCCTTTCTTCACCGCGTACGCTCAGGAGCTTATAGGAAGGCTCCAGTTTAATCCCTGTGAACATTTATTCGTAGTTCCTGCTAGCGGAGAATTTAATTTCAAGCAGCTCAGACGATGCACTCTTTAAAAGCCTTCACCTTGTTTACGGTCAATTTTCCAGGCATTGAATGCAGATTGCGTTGTTGTTTCGGTTTTATTTTCCCTTAAGCTCTGCCCTTGTTACTTGGGCATTTTTTTCTTGTAGCTTCCATGTTCCTGTCCATGCCCTGGGAAGGCTGAGAGCTTTTGTGAGGCCCCGATGATTTATAGCTCGGCGGCCTGGAGCCCCAGATGTGCTCATTACAGAGACCCCAGTGCCGCACAGTGATTTCCCCTGGAGATGGTTGGAAAACACACGTGCCCTTTGGGAAATTCAGGAGTGGATTTGGTCTCTGAGGGTGTATTTTACTCTCCCCAGTTCTTGGCCTGTTTCCATCTCTGAACAATGTGCTCGTTTCTGTGCCTTTGAAACCACTCGCTGGGGAGAGCAGCAGAAAGAAGCAATTTCCATTCTAGTCAGAGCTAGAAGTGGGTGAATCTTCTTCATGGGCGAACCTTCTTCAGCAAAAAATGCAAACTGAAAATCAGCAAAGCACTCTGTAAATTTGTGCTAACAAATTTACAAATATTCCAGGGAAGAGTAACAAAAGAAAGTTTTGTCTCCGCTTCTCCCAAGCCTCGACGGACGCACCCTTCCTTAGCAGCTGCTCGTGGCTGGAGGCCGCCTGCAGTGCTCTGTCGGCTCCCACGCGCAGGGCTCTTCCTGACGGCTTGTGGCCCTGCGCGGTGAACGGCGCTGCCGGCGTTGGTGCTGTCCCTGCAATGCCGCCCCGCACGCGGCAGCCACTACTTGCAGGGCCGGCAGCGACCCATCGCTTGGAGCCTGCGGAAATGCTGCCATCACAGTCGTTCTCAGTGCTGGAGCACGCTGAAATCCCGCCTTGAGGAGGTGGCGTGAAGGTAGAGCGCTGGCAATGGTTCTGTGGGGAGGCTGCCGAGGGGATGGCTCTGTAAGGGCATTATTATTCTTATAATCAGGTGCCCAAGGAAAGAGGTAGATCCCTGTGCGGGAATATAAAGCGTTTATGCAGCTAATGAAATGGAGTCGATAGCGGGAGCGTGAAGCGACTACATCATGTTCAACATTGATTTGCTTTGCAGTCACTTACCTTGAAGCCTCTTGAAAGAGCTGCTGGTTGCAAAGAGCCTCCCCGGGAAGCGCTGGGATGTGTCCCTGCGAAGCCGCCGCACCAATCGAGCCCTCTGGCAGCTTGTGCTGGTCATATTGGTCCTCTTGGAAAAATGTCCTTGAGGGCTTCCTCTTCTCTCCCTGACTACCCAGCCAGCCCGGGGGCCGCATACCCAGCACTGGCGGCCACGTTTGGCTTCAGAAAGTTACAGATTAATAAATTAACAAGTGGCACAGCGGGGCAGGCAGGCTGAAAATGGTGGAAGGTACCACACTGATTACCGAGTGGGCATGGTGTCATCCACGGTAAATTCATCTGGGATGCTGTGTGCACCCGGGAAAATCAGATCTTTCCACTTTGGCTTGATGTTTCTCACGTGGCTCCGGGGCATAAAATGCAGCTGTGGAAAGCCGGGATTGGCTGTGTGACACCAGAAGGTGTCACTGAAGAGCCAGGGACAGCACAAGGAGGCCGCGTGGGGAGCAGCATTTTCCTGTCTCCGTGTTTAGGAGACTGGGGCTGCTACTGAACAGTGAGGGGTCTGGGGGAGCTGCCTCCACGAGGAGCAGTGCAGGGAAATCCATCATTTCCGGAGCTTGCACAGAAACACCCTCCAAGGGGGACACTAAGTGCACTGCTTCAAGCCAGTCTCTTTGTTACCAGCCTCCAGCCTTCACTCTTGCTGCTTCTGTGGGGAAAAAAAAAATAGAAAAAAACATTTTCACAAGCTAATAGTCCCTGTGCTGCTCCTGTGTTATGAAGACACACGGTCTTACACACAGACTGTGCAGATGTTGAGAGCTGCAGGTCTTGGCGCTGGCATTTTGCCATTTAATCTTCCCCTTGGCAGATTAGCGGGGAGCTGCTGTAGCCTCTGCATGTTGTTCCCACTGGAATAAATAAACCCTCTGCAGCTTGGTTCACCCCCATTCCCCGCGCTGTTCATCCATTACTTTTATTTCAGCCCCTAATCGGCTGCGGATTTCAGCCTTTAGCTCGGGGTTATCAGAGCGGCGCTGCCAGTGCAGAACATCTGCTCCAGCTTTCGCCCACCCCAAGAGCAGCCCTTAATCACTCGAAAGGGAGTGTGAAAGAGAGAGAAGGGGTAAATGCAGCCTGGAGTCTGAATCCTCAGCCAGCGCTGCTTTGGGGCCACCCAAGCCTGCCGGATTTTCCATGTTTGGCATTTGGAGAGGAACCAGCTTGGCTTGCCTTGTTGGGGATGGACCACCTTAGCTTTCCAGTGACCCCAAGAGCAGGGGAGCAGGAGGCTCGAAGTGGCCTGGGCCTGTTGACAGGGCTGGAGCAGGAGCGGGGCTGGTGCGGGCGACGCGGTGCGTGGGGACCTCCTGTCCCCGCTCCCGCTGGCAGCAGCCGCTTCTCAAAGCTGCGAGCACCCCGCACAGGTAACAGTCTGTAACTTCACGGAAAACAACCCCTGTCTGCGGAGAAACGGCGTGTTCACATGTATAGGCGGGTTCGAAAGAAGGGACAGAGGTTTTTGAAGGAGGAAGAGAGAACAATTTGGCCTAAGGATGGATGGATAAAATATAGCAATTTATCTGCCATAATCCCATGATCCAACTTCAGCGCAATCTCCTTATGTAGAGAAAAAAGTTATGCAATAATCTGCAAGCCTACAGCTGCTACCAGGGAGCAAGGGCCTTTGGTGGACGTGGCCTGTCACAGCTTAGCTGCCCAAGGAAAAGAATTTCCCAAGACTACAGGAGCGTTTTTCCAAACCCCCCATAGGTTGGTCTCTTTGTAACACGCTACAGGTCTCACTATTTGAAGCAAAAGGGGAAAAGACACTGGTGTCCTGAACATAGCCAAAACAGGGAGCAGCTGCCCTTGGGCACTAACAGAACAGGGTCAGGGAGCTCCTCAGCATCTCCTCATCCTCGTGGCAGTGCAGGTGTCCCCGTCGTGGGAGGCACCAGCAATAACGAAGGCGCCTTTAAAATTAATTGGTACACTTAAGGAGACTCTGCCTGCTCGTGGAGGAGCCAGAAGATGGATTTCGGGTAGCGCCAAAGGGACAGAGCAGTGAGACAGTCCGTAATTTAGTGTATCTGGGCTGGCTGCCCGCGAGCCGGGCGCAGAGCGAGGGGTCAAGGCTGAGCACAGCCGCATCCCTCACGCTGCAGCGGCCGCGAGCCCGGCAGTACCGTACGGAGCTGCTGCGAAGTGGCTCCAGCATCAGCTGTGCAGCCGCCCGGCCACGCTATGGGCCAGCCCTGTGCGTTGGGGGTCAGCAACGGGACCCAGGCCAAGCGCAGTGTCCCTTTCCCGGGAGCAGGGAGTCAGGAGCAGGCCAGGCCACCCATCCTGCCTCCATGTGTGTCCGGTGGCGCCGCAGCGTCCAGCAACCAAGCCCAGGCCCAGCACGAGGCCTAGCGCGGTTCTGGCCGCCACGCAGGCCAGGTCCCAGAGGCAGCTTGCTTACTAGGTGACTGCTCGCGCCCGTCTGTGTTTGTCCGCACCATAGCGTTTCCTGAGGCGCAAGAGTCCTCGGCGCCTGTTTGCCCCTGGTCCAACGCTTCCCTGGGACAGCAGGGGAGATAAACTGAAGAAAAAAGAAAAAGAAATTTTTGAAGTTTGACTTCGTGCAAACTGTAGCTGTTGAGGAAATCTCTCATCCTTCAGAAACGTGCCGACTGTCCGTGCTGGTTTTGACATTACTCTCTGATTCAGCTGTGCAAAAAGTGCAAATATCTGTGTTCATGCATATATTCATATAGGTTTTAATCCCATCTGTCAAGGCCCCTTAACAGCTATCTTCCTTTGTAATTAGCTTGCCATATTACCAAGAACAAGGGCTAACGAATGGTTGTGAATAGGAGGCTGGTTCCACGTCGCATCGCGTTAAGGGTGTCAAAGTGCAGCCCAGCTGGCAGGGGCTGTTTGCTGGGGCCGCAGCTGCTCAGCGCGGCGGCAGCATCAAAGCGGCGGGCACCCTGCTCACCCCGGCACCCCAGCAGCGGCTTTGGTTCCGTTTGACGCTTTGGGCCCCGTGGAGGAAGCCACGAGAGAGCCGTGGGGCGCGACGGGCACCCAGCGCAAGCGGCCTCGCTGCCGGTCGCGTGTCGTGCCCCGCTTGCGCCCTTTCCGCGGCTGCGGCCAGGGAGGCGCTGCGCCGAGGAGGAGGAGGAGGGTACAGATGCGACGGCTCCTCTTGGTTTCCATGTCGTGGGGGCTAATGCCTTTGATGGCTTTTATCGTGTTTAGTATCTGTCCTAGTCGGGGATAGGAGCCCGGGTTGCTCTTGTGGATAGGCTGCGGGATATAGGAAAGGGCAAAGCGAAGCCCTCGGGCGCAGGGCGAGCTGCGTCCCGCGGTTACCCGCGTGGGCTGCGATCGCGGCGCCGCGCCTCCGCCCGCGGCCGGGGCCGTGTCCGGGTGCGC